>JAGFNQ010007060.1:62242-83644 GCA_024364735.1 Boesenbergia rotunda | reverse complement strand
TTTAGGTTCTCCAATTTATTTATCACGTAGGCCACTTCTTTATCTTGATTTTTCTTCTTCGACTTCATAAAATGCTTCTTCACAAACTACATCGATATAATTTACAACAAACTAATTAATGACCAAATTCATAAATTTGACGTAATTAATATGAAAATAAGTCACATACATCAATGCCTTGAAGCCTCATTTTGTATAGTTCGAAGGTCCTTCTTTTCTCCTCCTCTATATCTTCTTCAGACATGACTTCCATTACAGTAATGGTTTCTCTTGCTTCATCCATATCTCCTCACTAAGTTTCCTTTTCCCTTGTCCATGACATTTGATATTTGTTCCTTTCTCCGCTTCCCCTTATGTAATAGTTGGTGCCATACTGGACTCTCAATTGGGTATCCCTGTAATCATACCGAGTTCAGTCACGTCCTCTCCTTGTTCTACAAGATACTGGATCAGAAAGAGGACTAACTACAGGATAGCTTTCTTGAGCCTCCATGCCTTTTTTTCAATAATTGAAAGTAATTCTTAACCCTTTCATTCAAACATATATTCTCCTCTGTTAGCTCCTTGATTAGGGTGTCTTTAAGATGCATTCACCACATGGCCTTACATCTTCTGTGTCATGTCCTTGTGATGTCGCTATTGGCTGTGGAATGTCATCCCCAATCTCAAGGTTCTCAAACAATGTGTTTTCATGTAGGTTAGGAATTATTTCAACAATCACCTGTCAATTACCAAGTACACAAATTTTACTGCTTCTATATCAAACTAACATAGATAAACTAACATAGATCACAGTTTACAATAATTACCTCTTCGGAGCTGATTTGGTTGACAAGGTCCCTTACCCTACTAATATGCGAAGGAATATTCCTCCACTTATTTATTCGGGGTCCTTCAACATTGTATGGTTTTTGAATGGGTACATGCTCCAAAACCATGCCTACACAAAGTTTTCCAGCCAATACATTAATAACAGCAAAATATTATAAAATATAATTTAGGTAAATTCTACTCACTGCCAAAAGCCCAGCAAATCCCTTTACATAAGGGAGGTTTGTGGTCCTCTGGTTTCCTTGACTTGATGAAAATAATTCCCCAATCTTAGGTAATTGGGGAGACAAAAATTTATGGATAGCTTCCACCCAGTTGAATCTACCAAGATTGTCATAATCATCTACTATATCTACAAGCCCTAGAGGGACCTTATATGTACTAGACGAAAATAAAACACAAATAAATATATACAAAATATAAAATTTACAAACTAATAACACATCATCCTCTGATTCAACACTTTTAGAATAATGTTTAAGTAAGTCCTCAATTCTTGTTCTAGTAGGTTGTTTTTCTTTTGAGAAGTAAGTACGATAGAGGTCACCCGATGCTTCAGTTGAATTAATAGGGATCGAAACTCCACGGTCCACTATACCCAGTACCAAAGCAACATCTCGTCTGGTGAACGCAACCGGTACACCTGAAACAATTAAAATCTTTAGTTATCATCAACAATATAGGATTCAATTTATTTCTCGTTGGGCCTGAAATGAATTCATTTCAGGCCCACGTTGGGCCTGAAATGATTCATTTCAGGCCCACGTTGGGCCTGAAATGAATTTACTTCAGGCCCACGTTGGGCCTGAAATGAATCATTCAGGCCCACGTTGGGCCTGAAATGAATTCATTTCAGGCCCACGTTGGGCCTGAAATGAATTCATTTCAGGCCCACGTTGGGCCTGAAATGAATTTTTCAAGCCTACCTAGGGCCTGAAGTAAATTCACTTCAGGCCCTCGGTAGGCCTGAAATTATTTCATTTCAGGCCTACCGACCTGAAGTGAATTTTACCTTAAATTCACTCATTTAAATTGATCAAATATCAATCATTTAAGGTCAACTATATCCAAGTTTTATCTTACTATAGATACTGTTTATAATTCATAATTAAAACTATTACCTGAGAATTTAAAAACTTGCGAGGTTGAATCCCAACTTTCAAATATATTTACCAAAATTCCCCGGATATGCTGCAATTCTTGAATGTCCAAGAAAATACTGAAGGGCGACTCTTTGATCTTCGCAATGTGTTGATCTTTTAAAATTTCAAATGCTTCAACAAAATGTTTAAAATGGCCTAAAACACTGCACCAATGTAATTTTTTCCCAAACTCATCTGAACCCTACAGTTTTTATACATTACAAATTTATTCAGCAAAAATAAGTATAAACAATATCACAAGCAGTGTTTATTCAGCAAAAATAAGTTTAAACAATATTACAAGCAGTGTTTATTCAGCAAAATTAAGTATAAACAATATCACATACCATGGTGATTAATGCCAATGAAGAAGACGATGAGGAACCACCCACAGACCTTTTACCTGCCATTATTATGCAAATCAAACCTGCAGAAACCCTAAATCCTACTTTGATAGTGCCGAGCAGTATCAACTTCAACGTTAACACTTCAAGCAGCCTCAGGATCACACACTATCACTTTCCTGTATAGGAGCCTAGGTTTTGGTTGGGCGGAGGGAATCGAGGGAGTAGCAAACGACTAAAGCACAACTAGGGCACGCACAATGTCCTCCTTCAACAATACCATTTACGTTTTCGCGGTGAGAGATAGAATGACCTTGCCATCCGAACCACATATTTTTATTTTACTGCAAAAGTGGTTCGGATGTCTCGAAAATGGTAATGGAAAAGGTGTATTGTGGCGCCAAGGGTATAATAGGAAGTTCACTTAAAGGGCTGCGCCCTTTGGTAAAATAGAAACCATGGGACGCCCTTTGGTAATTTCGTATTGTTACGTACGCCCTTTGGTAAATTGCCGTAATAATAAAAATAAAAATGTAACCAACTACCATATATCCTGGGACGCTGGACTTCTAGACCGTCCACTGTGAGCGCTTCCCAATTTACCCAAGCGGCTGGTGGGAAACTTCCGTGTGGCCGGGCCGGTCGCCCGAGGTTGGTTGAAAAAAACCTCGTTAATCATTTTTTTGTCCCCACAGGGATCCGGAGTGATTAGTGCATGGGGGTGTTGTCTAAGAGGTCCTGGGTTCTAGTCGCGCGAGGCGCACTGGATTAAAACTCTAGACGTTTGGTGTATCAATTCTCGGCTCAACTGTGCACTAATTACTCCGGGGACCATGATTTACTTCCCTCGTGATGGCCTTGGAACGGGTGCGGCGGGGGCTCTGGGGGCGAGCGATTTCGCCTTGTTGTCTAGTTAGCGGTGCAAACCCGGGATACTGAGTTTCAGGGTTGTTCGTTGCGAGTGATTTTCGATTTGTCCTGACGGTCAATGAAAAACTTTCGTAGGACCGAATTGATCGTCCAAGGTTCGATATTATCTAACCTCGTTAATCAATTTTTTAATTAACAGTGCAAACAACACCGTGGACGCAGTGCAGTGGTTCTCAAGAGGTAAATTGCTTCCTTGGGCTAGGTTCAAATAGTAGGGTTGATAATCTTGGAATACTCTTTTTCTTGGGGCCTATTACGTATCTAAATTTCCCATATTTATCTTGCTATGGGGTCGATAATATCGAAATGCTTGGGGTGAACGAAATTACATTATTTGCCTGCGGTTGTTGATCATTTCAGATAGACAATCCACTAATATTCTCTCTCTCAAACGAGAATGAGATTCGCCTTCTACAAAAGATAAGGAACAATAATAAATTTTTTGTTCCTTTTCAAAACCGAGTACGAAAGATGATATACGAAATAAACAAATGAATGCTGACAAATAATTAAAGATTCGAAGCTCAAACATGATTGTCGGAGCGACATTCCATCATAGCATTAGTGTTTTCGGAGTGAGACGAGAGTTGGAGCACTTGGAAATTGATTAGAAGTGTTGTGTAAATTCTATGTTTGCAAGGCTTTTTATAATGCTTCTCCGCACGCTTGGACCAGCCCCGGGCATCCCCAGCTTGGTCTCATTAGATACGATTGTGTCTTAATTTTATCCATTTCTGGGTGCCTGAACCCCGTACGAGCTCCTGGATTGTTGACGTGGCACGTTTTGGATGAAATTCTATCCTTCTCAGCTTATCTGGTTATCCCTTCCAGAGCGCATGGACCAGTCACGAACACCTAGATGTCGATGCGTCATCCCACATCGCAAACCAACTAGGCTCTGCCATGTCCTCTGCACACATGGCTAGATTCATGGCTAGATTGAACCTCCTGGGCGCTTGGACCCTGTCTAGACACCTAGAGCTCCATTCGCCTGGAGTCAACTTACTCCGGTCAACTTCTCTATTTCAGATCCCTGCACCATAGAGTTGACACAATAATAGTTTAAGTAAGTCAGACAATAATACCACATTTTCCAATCTCGGTGATAGGGTTGAATGTGCCGTGACCGGAACGAGGTATGAAGAAGCTGTAGGACACAATACATCGGATCGAGATAACCCTCGTTCCCAGGCCCCGGGACTCACTGCGGGCGACTCGCCTGGGAAGGCCAGCTGAAAGATCCCTCTCGGGAACACCCCGGGAGGGTAGGCCCCGAGAGCACCTCGGGAGTTATAGCATCGAATGCCCCCGAGCTCACCTCGAGAGGCGGAGTCCCCGCAATAATCAACCCCAGGTACTGACCCCCCCTCTCGGTACGGATAAGCATCCTCGCAAGAAAGGGTCCCCACGATCCTCAAATATCGCTACAGGTGGACGCGTGATAACGACGCAGATCGTTTCAAAGGATATCCCACTACCACCGAAATAGGGGGGCATGACTTACGTAATCGGAGACGTGACACCGATCAAGGGGCATGTCTAGTCTGTCGGCATTAGTATAAAAGATAGTCCAACCCCTCCGGTAAGGAGGTTATGTTCTCTCAACTCTCGATATCTTCTTTACTTTCCGCAACCTTTTCTTCTCGATAGACACTGACTTGAGTGTCAGAGTGGACTCCGCCGGACCCCCGCTGGCGTGTCCCCTAACGCTCGTGTTAACCTCGCAGGAGCCTAAGTTCCTCTCTGACGTAGCAACTTCCACGTGAGCGGAACCTCAGTGACTGGCTATCGTCGTCGACTCCTTCCAGAACAAATTTGGCGTCGTCTATGGGAAACTAGTAAAACACCTGAAGGAGCACCGATGGCAGGATCGGAGGGACAACCCCTTACCCTTACAAGAGAGGAACTTGACCGCCTAGTGGCTAACGCCATCAAGGAAGCGCTGGAGCAGCACCAAGTCGAACAAGCTGCCCCGCAACCAGGGGGTCCGGCGAAGGAGGAGATCCCAGAGTCTCCGTCTCCCATTCTCGAAGATCCGTCACCCCGGTGGGGCAACAGGATGGAGCAGCCCAGGGCCCTCAGAGAGAATCCCCTGAAGACATTGATAAGACACACTCGGTGGCCTCCAGTGCCCAGAGGCACGAAGAGAGACCGAGGAAGAGGGATGAACCCAAGACCTCCCATAAGGTTCCCTCTATCCCTTTCTCGTCCGAAATTGTCGAGGACCCCATGCCAAAGCAGTTCCGCGGGCCCGGGATCCCTGAGTATGATGGAAAGACGTATCTGGAGGATCACGCCTGTAAGTTCGAGAATGCGGTACTCCTGCACTAGTATACTGACGGGTAAAGTGCCGGGTGTTCTTGAACACCCTGTCCGGAGCAGCTCAGCGATGGTTCCAGAGGTTGCCCCAAGGTTCCATCAACTCCTTCGCGGAGTTCAAGATAGCCTTCCTCCACCATTTCGCGAGCAGCCGGCGCTACCAGAAGACGGCACTTAACCTATTCACCCTCAAGCAGAAGTCGAAGGAACCGCTCAAGGAGTACATCCAGAGGTTCAACCGGGTGGCGCAGGACGTGCCTAGTGCAACATCAGAGATACTCGTCAGTGCTGTTAGTAGGAGCCCTAGAGCCAATTATGTGATGATTGACTGAGGATATTTTTGTATCATATTCTATCATTAATAAAGGCATATTTGGTTATTATACTTACTTTGTATTTGTGTCAAATAACTAAGTATAATAATGTCCTTGGGTAGTAGGTTCTTATCTACATTATATCGATTGGTTGAATCAATAGTGAGATAATGTAGAGAATACTATTCTAAACCATTCCTAGTCAAGTATTAATATTCAAGGACAATATTAATACATGGAGACTAGCATGTAGGTCAACTGATGACTTGAGCTCACAAGTCATAGATATGTGATATCAAGTTGACACATGGGTATACATTGGAGAATGTGTACCGAATGACCCGCCATGAGAAAGTTTCATAGATTGTCATATAAGTGTCATAAACTTTTTCATGTGACTATTGGTATGAATTGTCCTTAGACCTGAATTCACTACGGTTCCCTACATAAGGAGTTATGTACTTTGGTATCGTCAAACGTCACCCGTAATAGGGTGGACTATAAAGGCGATCACTGGGTATGTAATGAATTATGCGGAGGGATGTGAGTGATGTAGATGGGATCTATCCCTCCCATATGACGGGAGTGATATCTGTGGGCCCCTTGATCGAGTAGGACTGCTAAAACGCATGACCATACTCAAATGAGTCAATATGAGATATTGAGCTCATTTGTTTGAGTGAGTCTACTCGGGGATCAAGAAACACATGATTGATTGAGGATGACACGGTCTATGCCTCATTGGTCAATCTAGATATCAAGGATAGAAGGACAATGTCATACATTGCCATAGTCACGGAGGTTAAGCCGGATCTCGACTTTCTTGTTACTTGGGTAGCATTGACGCATTGTTAGATGCCGCTTATTGCTTTTGTGTCTAAATTGATTTAGACACATTGTCAATGTTACGAGAGCCTATTGGGTCACACACTAAGGACACGATGCTTCGGAGATTAATTGATCTTGGTTTGGCTAAGATTTAATCGGAATTGGATTAATTGAGTTAGACTCAAGTGAATCCAATTGGATTATGGATTGAGATCTAATTTGAGTTAAACTCATTTAGATTAGACTCAACCACATTTGGATGAAATACTAATTCATTAAAATATTTAATGAATTAATAAGAGAGGAAGATGGAGAGTTTCTCACCATTAGAGTGTTACATGAAAAGTTAGAGAGTTACATTAAAATGTTTAATGAAGGGAAGTTTAAAACGAAAAAAAAACTCCTCTTGATATGAGTATAAAAGAGTTTTTCCCTTGTCATTTGGATGACAACTTGTCATTGTCTTTCCCCTCTTCCTTCTCTTCTCCATCTTGACCGAAACCCACATCTTGGGTTCTTGGTGTTTTGTGAACTACCTCAAGTTGCTAGCACAACTAAGGTAGTTCTTCTCCGAAGTAGAGATATCGTGTTCATGTGGATACGAATAGAGGCACGGACACTTGAACGTGTAAGAGATCCAGCGGCGCTTGGACGATCGGGATAAACGTAAGGGCACGCTCCAAAGGTATACACTTTAGATATATCTATTAGATAGATGATTTCGTACGAGTTTTTCTTTCGTATGGATCGCTCGAGGGATCTTATTTCCGCTGTGTTTTTGTGTTTATGTCGCCTGAAGATCCCAACAGTGGTATTAGAGCCATTTGCGAAAGATCATATGAAGTTTTATGCACTTTTATATGTGATATAGAAGTAGGACAAATTTTTTTCTTTATGGGTTGCATATAATAGTGTGAATATTTTGTCATTACGCAAAAGTTTGTGTTGATCAAACTAAAAGGATATAACATCATCATTCATATGATAGCGTGCTATAGTCCGATCGCTCTTAACAAAATATTATAACCTTGGTGTTAATGTTGATGAAGTTGCGTCAATCTGTTGTGAACAGATTGTGCATTTTTTGTCGCAAGAATGCACCAATGGAGTTTCTACTCTTGAGCGATTTTATATTGCACTCATAATGAAATTGATGTCCTAGATCTATTGTGTATGATTGATGACATGGTGCATGGTTATGACCTTAACCCCAATGTGATTGGATGAATGTGTGTGTGTGTATGTTGTAATTCATAATATGGCCTGCGTGTCGTGCCTTGTATCTATTCTTCCTAATTGTAAAATTAGATTTAGACTCGAATGTAACTCGAGTTTTCCTACATTGTAATGTACAAAAGAGGAATGGAGTGTCCATTGAAGAATGAAGTTACAAGGAAGATCCCAACCACACATGATGTCTAGAGGATGCTCTTGGAGAAGAAGTTATCATTAGGTTGACCATCGATCTTCTCATTGGCTTGAGAAGATTGTAGTGTTGGTGCAGGAAGCACCATATCGAACCTTGTTTTGATATTAACAAAGGATTCAAAGTTAAGTGTTATTTGTTGTCTAATATGCTCATTAAGTGTGTAGGAAACAAAGTCCTAATGAAGGACTGCTAGGCACCTGGCGAAGGAATGCCAGGATACAAAGCCCTAGCGAAGGACTGCTAGGCACCTGGCGAAGGAATGCACCTGGCGAAGGAATGCACCTGGCGAAGGAATGCCAGGATACAAAGCCCTAGCGAAGGAATGCTAGGCACCTGGTGAAGGAATGCCAGGGTATAAAGCCCTAGCGAAGGACTGCTAGGCAATGGCGAAGGAATGCCAGGGTACTGAAGCCCTAGCGAAGGACTGCTAGGCGCCAGGCGAAGGACAGATTGGGACTGAAGACCTAGCAAAGGACAGCTAGGCACCGGGCGAAGGACAGCTTGGTATCCAAGACCTGGCGAAGGACCGCTAGGCAAAAGTCCAACCAGAGGAGCGGTTGGCATCAGGTACATTCTCTCGAGAGGAGTAGGTGAGGACGCGTTCCACGTCGAGGGAACAGTAGGCGTCAGTTCGACCTAGGGCTCCATTTTGGAGGCCCAAAGTCAGAACCAAGACAGCTAAGGCTATATAAACTAACATCTTATTGCTTTATGGTGTTTTGGACTAACCCTGGATGCAGGACCGAAGGAACGAGTGTTTGCAGCTCAGAGAGCCTCAAAGGAGTGAGGCAACAGCTGACCAGGGTGCCCCCTAGGTGAACACCAAACCCATAAAGCAGAGGCATGCTTCGACAGCTAAGGGCGGGGCGCCCCCGTGCTCCCGGGCGCCCCCAGCGCTCCGGGCACCCCCAGGTCAAGTAGTCGAAGCAGCTCCAGCGAAGCCAAGAGGATAAGATTCTGACCCGGTCAATGCGGGTGCCCCCAGCGTTCCGTGCGCCCCGGTCAAAGCTTGATCCCGAGTTTTAAGGGATCAGAGCTGACCGAGAAGGAAGTGGATCGACCGACACGTGGGGAGCGCCCTCGACGTCCCGGGTGCCCCCAGGTGCTATAAAAAGACCCTCGAACCAAGGCTTCAGAACAACGAACTCATTTAACACATTCACGCTCTTCTGCTCCCGCGCTCTGCTCTAGAAACCTCCCAACTCGAGATTGAAGCGCCGACGACGTCCCATTGCTCCGAAAAGATAATCTACGTCGGACGTCGGTAAAAGAAGAGTTTCTTTTTCTTACTGCACTAATTCTGTGATTCAATTTTGTAAACTGTTTTGCGAACTTATAGAATTGCTCGCAGAAAACGGTCAACGACCGTGGGCCTTGGAGTAGGAGTCGACCTAGGCTCCGAACCAAGTAAAACTACCTGTGTTCGCGATTGATTTTTCCGCTGCGTACTTGCTCTAATTTTTTCGAAAAGCGTTTAACGATATTCACCCCCCTCTATCGTTTCTCTCGATCCAACAAGTGGTATTAGAGCGGGAAAGTTCAAACTTGGTGCAACCACCAGTTTGAAACTTTTTTTCGGATTTACAAAATTTTTTTAATCTTATTTCTTTTCTTTCTTGTTAATCGAGGTTGGTGCAACACCACTCGATCTTTTTCAAATAAATAATATCTGTAGGTGTATTTAAAATATTCTTACGCCTTTTTTAATTTTGAATTCTTATTTTTTCACCATAAGTCAGAATTTATAAAACGAACAATTTTTGAAAATTTGTCATAAAATTTTTTATTTTTATTTTAATATTTTTCTCGAAATTCGTGCTACTTTAATTCGAGCAAAATTCTTTTTCCCAAACATTAAATTCTTACTTTTTCAATATTAATCAGAATTGACAAAATCAACATTTTCAAAAATTTATCATAAATTATTTTTATTATTTTAGTATTATTCTGCCTCGAAATTCGTATAATATTTTTTTTGGCTACTTTTTCCCTTCTCTCGCACTACTAATCTAAGACCAAGTCTTGGTACATTTCTATTTTTTCCTTTTATGTGCAAGATCTATCATTTTAAATGGCCAATCAAGAGTGGAACAGTGCCCGTCCACCGCTATTCTCTGGCGAGAACTTCAATTATTGGAGAAGTCAAATGGAGTTCCATCTGAAGGCCTATATGGACATATGGATGATCATTCAAACAGGGTTCTCCCTCCCTACAGAAGATGGACTATCAATTACGTGGGACCAACTGGATGAACCAACCCTGAGGAAGATCGAGACAGATGCAAGGGCGACTGCAATCCTACAATGTGGCCTAACCAATGAAGAATTGAAGCGGGTTGGATCCTTCACCTGTGCCAAGGAGATGTGGGAAAAGCTAATCAATCTACACGAAGAGAGCTCCGATACTGAGATCTTAGAAGAGTCAGCACCCGACCTCAAAATTGACTCCGGATCAGAAGATGAGATAGAATCCATACTTGACTGCGAATTCGAGCCAGAGTCAGAAGACAAAGTGACTGAGACAAAAATGGTAACCAATTTTGAATTTTTTCCAGAATTACAATTAAATAATCAAACTGATACTATAATGGTCGAGGAAGGTATAAATTCTATTGCAGGGAAAATTCCAAAAGAACCACCAAAGAAGGAGCTTCAACCAGTATCCGAGTCCGACTCAGACTCGGAATCAGAAGACAACGAAGGAGATCGACCCAAACTGGTCCGATTAGCTCGTGATCATTACAAGAGTACTGGACAAACGATCGGGAAAGATAAGTTGTCAATATTTGAAAATCCATTATTTATTTCAAATAACTTGATTAATTCGTATAAATTAGTTAAGGTTAATATGTTAGAAAACTTATTTCACAACCTTGTTGATTTTAAGAACCCAAAGTACTATTTCGATTATGATGTAACTTAGATCATTTTTTTTCTTGTTTGCTTTAGTTGTATGTTGCTTTTTATTTGTTTTACTTAGAATTTGGACTGGTTAGATTAAGGACTCAATCAATTAATTAAAATTTGAACAACATAGTATTGGGTGACGGTGAGATGATAGTACATTAGGGAAGCCAAATCTAATAAGGTCAAGTATACTCTACTTGGTCTCTTTAGACTGGTGAAACTAGCCGAAGCTACCGATCCAAGACCCAAACTAGTTAGACCAGAATTTACCAAAAAGTAATTTTGAAAATGAAATTTCACTAAAAGGCTTTGTCTAGGAAAGGGTTGATGATCCAATAAGGCTACGGCCAAAGAAGGCCTTGTGCCTCGCCAAGACCTGGAAGCCAATTTTTGAAATTCAAATTCAATTTACTCTTTGTTAAACTCGAATCTAACACAAATTTTCAGTTAAGTTTAGATTCAAATATCTCTTTTCAAAATAAATTTAAATTGGGTTTAACACATGTTTCAAAATTAACCATTTTTTTTAAAATTAAAATATTTGTCTCACATAACCCATAAGGTTAACATGCTTGATCACATAGAACTGGGTGAGACATCAAGGACCCAAAAGCATAAATCACTATCCTTTCAAATTAATCCAGTTTACTGTACCCCGCTTTTTATCTCTATTTTAAAAAAAAATATTGAATTTCATGTTTTAAATAGAATCTATCTAGGACTTGCTTGATTTAGTTATTAATTGGTCAAACATAGTCAACTAAGTTAAACTTGGTCAACACAGTCAACCCTAGTCAACATAGTCAAACATGGTCAACGTTGAGATCCCTTAAGGAACTAAGATAAAAGTCAGACCGTGTCAGATACAGGGAGAGTTCTTCTTAATATTTTTTCAAAAAATTAAGAAACATTATGCTCTAAAACTTATTATCATCTCAAAATAAGGTTTTCAAAAGTTGATTCAAAAACTCTCGTATATTATATCTCTTTGAAAAATTATCATAATTTCAAAATGATTTTCGAAAACTGTGTTATCATTCCAAATTGAATTTTCTAAAATTATCCTCTTAAACATTATCATACTCCAAAGTTATTCTTTTGATTTTGGTAAACCCTAAAGACACGAGGAAGGTCCACTTCATGATCTACAAGGACTCCTAGGATGTGTCAAATTTAGGGGGAGTCTGAATCAAAAGAAGAATTTCTAAAAAAGGTTTTTATTGGTAATTATCTATTCTGAAATTATTAGATAATTCCTTTGATATGAACTGAACCCTAAGAACTCAGAGGAAGAATACTTGTGGTCAACAAGCTTCCAAGGACTGTATCAAATTTAGGGGGAGATCAAATTAAAAAAGTTATTAAATATTTCTAAATAATATGTTTTCATACACTATATTTTCAAAATTGTGTCGAAAACATTTGTCTTACAAAATAATATTATTTTAAAATATTTTTGTGGCTTATAAAATTATTTTTGAAATACCTTTTGAAATAATATTTACTTGGGTTGAAAAATTTCTAGGACACTTAGGAAAATGTCCTTGTAGTTAACAAGGTTTCCTAGGATTGTGTCAGACTGGAAAAGAAATCAAGTCAAGTATTCAAAATAAAATTAATTTTTTTTAATGCATAATCTTCAAAAGTACTTCTATTTTTCAAAGTATAATGTTTTGATACTTGTAAAGGCAATATTGTTCTAAGTGCATGAAGTTTCTAAAAGACTTGCCTACAAATATAAAATATTTTTTAAGTGGAGTTTTGTTGGTGCAGTTTAAAGTTTTTGGCTGTGCTTTCAGAATTATACTAAGTATTTTTATATTTTCAAAACTCATAAGCTCTGATACACACATTTTTTTTAAATGTTTTTTCAAAAAGTTCCTTATTAATATATGGCCAGGAGAGAGAAAATTTTAAATTTTATCTTGTTTTCACTAAGTATTTTTAAGTGCTTTAAAATTGGTCTAAGCATCTTCAAAGTACTTTCAAAACCTCTAAAGCACTAAGTACATTTATTTTGAAAATATTTCTAAGTAAAATCTTTCTTAGTAAACAAAGTTTGTCTGAGCAAAAACCTTGGAAATTTTTGACAAATGTTTCTAAGCAAAAATCTATGTTTCAGCAAAAACTTGTCTATTTAAAAATTTTTTCAAGTAAAAATGGTTTTTAATGCACAAAATATGTTCCAAGAAAATTTCTCTATGAGTGCAAATGTTGAACCTTTTTAAAAGGAAAACCTATTTCCAAAATATTAGCTAAGTAAGTTACTGCTAAGTTTTTCTTGAAAACTATGTTGCAAGTTTTTTTAATATAAGGAGAAGAGTTGTCACATTAAGGGGGAGCTTCATGTATTTTCAAAACATCTATTACTTTGAACATCATTTTTTATGAAATCCATTACTTAAAGTTTTTCTTGAAAACTAGGTTTTTAAACTCCCTTACTTAAATTTATTTTGGTAAAACTCAAAACTCCCTATTAGATACCTTGTTCGCCCATGTATGTTTTTGATATATGTCAAAGGGGGAGGAAAGGTCAAAGTTAAGGGTTTTATAACACAAGTATTCAGGGTTTTAGGGGGAGTATAAAAAAAATAATTTTTTTTTAATCTACACTTATATACTGTTCATACTCCTTCATTTCTTAACTGTTATATGTTTATACTTAACTTTGAATTGTGTTGTCATAAATCAAAAAGGGGGAGATTGTTGGTGCAGGAAGCACCATATCGAACCTTGTTTTGATATTGGCAAAGGATTCAAAGTTAAGTGTTATTTGTTGTCTAATATGCTCATTAAGTGTGCAGGAAACAAAGCCCTAGCGAAGGACTGCTAGGCACTGGCGAAGGAATGCCAGGGTACTGAAGCCCTAGCGAAAGACTGCTAGGCGCCAGGCGAAGGACAGCTTGGGACTGAAGACCTAGCAAAGGACAGCTAGGCACCGGGCGAAGGACAGCTTGGTATCCAAGACCTGGCGAAGGACCGCTAGGCAAAAGTCCAACCAGAGGAGCGGTTGGCATCAGGTACATTCTCCCGAGAGGAGTAGGTGAGGACGCGTTCCCCGTCGAGGAAACAGTAGGCGTCGGTTCGACCTAGGGCTCCATTTTGGAGGTCCAAAGTCAGAACCAAGACAGCTAAGGCTGTATAAACTAAAATCTTATTGCTTTATGGTGTTTTGGACTAACCCTGGATGCAGGACCGAAGGAACGAGTGTTTGCAACTCAGAGAGCCTCAAAGGAGTGAGGCAACAGCTGACCAGGGCGCCCGGAGTGTCCCGGGCGCCCCCAAGGTGAACACCAAACCCATGAAGCAGAGGCATGCTTCGACAGCTCAAGGGCGGGGCGCCCCTGTGCTCCTGGGCGCCCCCGCTGCTCCCGGGCGCCCCCAGCGCTCCGGGCGTCCCCAGCGCTCCGGGCGTCCCCAGCGCTCCGGGCGCCCCCAGGTCAAGTAGTCGAAGCAGCTCCAGCGAAACCAAGAGGATAAGATTCTGGCCCGGTCAATCCGGGCTCCCCCAGCGTTCCGGGCGCCCCAGTCAAAGCTTGATCCCGAGTTTTAAGGGATCAGAGCTGACCGAGATGGAAGTGGATCGACCGACACGTGGGGGGCGCCCCCGACGTCCCGGGCGCCCCCAGGTGCTATAAAAAGACCCTCGAACCAAGGCTTCAGAACAACGAACTCATTCAACGCATTCACGCTCTTCTGCTCCCGCGCTCTGCTCCAGAAACCTCCCGACTCGAGATTGAAGCGCCGACGACGTCCCATTGCTCCGAAAAGATAATCTACATCGGACGTCGGTAAAAGAAGAGTTACTTTTTCTTACTGCACTAATTCTGTAATTCAATTTTGTAAACTGTTTTGCTAACTTATAGAATTGTCCGCAGAGAACGGTCAACGACCGTGGGCCTTGGAGTAGGAGTCGACCTAGGCTCCGAACCAAGTAAAACTACCTGTGTTCGCGATTGATTTTTCCGTTGCGTACTTGCTCTAATTTTTCCGAAAAGCGTTTAACGATATTCACCCCCCTCTATCGTTTCTCTCGATCCAACATGTAGTATACTGGCCATAACCATGTCACATTTCCTTGCTTATATATTGATATATGCTATGTGTGTGTATGTGATGCATGCTTAGATGTTAACCTTAATTAAGTCAACTCAATATGCCTACCAAGGTTCGGTACTCATAAACTACCTCGATCATTTGTTGTTGGGTTTGCCAAAGCAAAACAATGCATTTTATCTTGGTAGAGTGCGAGTGGATAATTATGATGTCCCACTATCGAACTTTGGGTGAGACTTAACTAAGTCACCTCAATTGGATTGAGAAACTTAGAGGCATATCCCAAAAGTTGGGAAAATTAGGTAAGAAGAAAATTATACTAAGTCTTGGGCGATTAGCCAAAGCTAACTCAAGATGATGTGTAATATGAATCTTAACCCTTTTTCAAGAGTTGCATACGATGTAATTGGTTACCTACCTAGTTATACCAAGTCTTGGGCGATTAGCCAAAGCTAACTCAAGATGAAGTATAATATGGATTTTGTCCCACATAAATGTAGTCGCTGTTTGGTTTGGAGCTAGTAGTGTGGGCAAAATGAGTTTGCCTACATCCATGACTAGCCCCTACAAAAGCTCTACAATTAAGTGGGAGTATCATTTAATTAAAGGCCTAATTAAATGATCTAGATATGATACTTATTTTTGCATGTTGTGTTGTTGTAGATCACCA
This sequence comes from Boesenbergia rotunda, assembly GCA_024364735.1. NCBI lineage: Eukaryota > Viridiplantae > Streptophyta > Magnoliopsida > Zingiberales > Zingiberaceae > Boesenbergia > Boesenbergia rotunda. Next base: position 67,874 of record JAGFNQ010007060.1, on the reverse strand, counting down.
TGTCGTCTAATACGTCGAATACTCTCTCTCTGCGATCTGTCCTTGAGAAGGGCAAGCTCAATGGAGCTAATTTCCTGGACTGGTACAGGAACTTGAGGATAGTCCTCAAACAAGAACGTAAACTGTACGTTCTAGAGCAACCCCTTCCAGAAGCACCCGTTGCTACCGCCACCCGTGCTGAAAAGAATGCTTACAAGAAGCATCAAGATGATGCACTTGATGTATCATGCCTTATGCTTGCCACCATGAACTCTGAGCTTCAGAAGCAACACGAGAACATGAATGCACATGATATGGTTGAGCATCTGAAACAACTATATCAAGGGCAAGCTAGGCACGAGCGGTTTGAGGTGTCCAAAGCCCTATTTGCATACAAGATGCAAGAGGGAACTCCTGTAGGGACTTACATACTCAAGATGATTGGGTACGTGGAGAACCTTGAAAGACTAGGGTTCCCACTGGGTCAAGAATTGGCAACAGACCTTATCCTGCAATCGCTGCCGGAGGGTTATAATCAATTTGTCATGAACTACAATATGAATGAAATTGATAAACCTTTGCCTGAGATACTCAGCATGTTGAGAACTGCTGAGCCCAATCTCAAGAAAGCCAAGACCAGTAATGTACTGATGGTTAATAAGGGCAAAGGCAAATAGAAGCCTAAAGGCAAGGGTAAGACCCAAGCCAAAGGTAAGGTCAGTTCTACTACATCCAAGGCCAAAGACAAAGTGCCTAAGGAAGGGACCTGCTTCCACTGTGGTGAGACCGAACATTGGAAGAGGAATTGTAAACTCTACCTGGAGGAAGCAAAGAAGAAAAGAAGTGAGACTTCTGCCTCAGGTATCTTTGTTATATAAGTCAATCTATCTATCTCTTCTTCTTGGGTATTAGATACCGGATGTGCTTCTCACATTTGTATTAATGTGCAAGGCCTTCAAAGAGCTAGATCATTGGCCAAGGGCGAAGTGGACCTACGAGTAGGCAACGGAGCAAGAGTTGCTGCTATTGTTGTAGGAACATATTCCTTGTCTTTGCCCACTAGGCTTATCCTAGAACTAGAAGAGTGCTTTTATGTACCTGCATTAACCAAGAACATTATTTCAGTATCTTGTTTGGACAAGAAAGATTTTTCATTTATCATAAAGGACAAGTGTTGTTCTATAATGCTAAATGACATGTTCTATTGTAATGCACCACTGATAAATGAACTCTATCTTCTAGATCTAGAGAACCCAATCTATAACACAAATACCAAACGGTTCAAACCAAATGATTTGAACCAAGCATATCTCTAGCATTGTCGCTTAGGACATATAAATGAGAGTCGCATATCCCAGCTGCATAAGGATGGATTACTGGACTCATTTGATTTTGAATCATATGAGACATGTGAATCTTGTCTTTTAGGCAAGATGACCAAGACTTCATTTAGTGGACACGGCGAAAGAGCGACAGAGTTGTTAGGACTCATACATACTGATGTATGTGGCCCTTTCAATGTCGCAGCTAGAGGAGGCTATCAGTACTTCATCACTTTCACTGATGATATATGTAGATATGGCTATGTGTATCTCATGAAACACAAGTCTGAATCCTTTGAAAAGTTCAAAGAATTCAAGAGTGAAGTACAAAACCAACTTGGCAAAAATATTAAGATGCTTCGATCAGATTGAGGTGGTGAATACCTTAGCTAAGAGTTTCGTGACCATCTAGCAGAGTGTGGGATCATATCCCAACTCACTCCACCCGGAACACCACAATGGAATGGTGTGTCCGAGCGGAGAAATCGTACTCTCTTAGATATGGTACGATCGATGATGAGTCAGACAGATCTTCCTACTTCCTTCTGGGGTTTCGCTCTAGAGACATCTCTTTTCACACTTAACCGAGCTCCATCAAAGGCTGTTATAAAGACACCATATACGATATGGACTGGGAGGAGTCCCACGATGTCTTTTATGAAGATTTGGGGTTGTGAGGCTTACGTTCGATGTCAAGTCTCAGATAAACTAGGACCCAAATCTGACAAGTGCTATTTTGTAGGATATCCCAAGGAAACGAAGGGATATTACTTCTACAATCCCACACTAGGAAAAGTGTTTGTCGCTAGAAATGACGTTTTTCTAGAAAGAGAGTTTATTTCTAGAAGAATTAGTGAGAGTAAAATCCATCTTGAAGAAGTTCAAGATGTAAATGGTACTGAGGCCTTGATGGACATTGAACAGGCAACACAAGGTGTTGTGGATCATGAGATTGTTGCACAAGAAGTTGTGGAACTACAAGCTGTTCAAGTAGACCAACCTCTTTGCAGATCTGATAGGATACGTCGTCAGCCTGAGAGATACTCATTTCTCTTGTTTGACCATGATGACATTACGCTTCTTGAGTTAAACGAGCTTACATCCTATCAAGAAGCTGTGATGAGCCAGATTATGAGAAATGGCTAGAAGTCATGAGGTCCGAAATGGAATCCATGTACACTAACCAAGTATGGACTTTGGTTGATCCACCTGAGGGGATTAAACCCATTGGGTGTAAGTGGGGTTTTAAAAGAAAGATTGACATGGATGGTCTTATGCATACCTATAAAGGGCGATTGGTAGCTAAAAGTTTCAAGCAAATTCATGGTATCGACTATGATGAAACCTTTTCACCAGTGGTGATGTTTAAGTCTATTCGGATCATGCTTGCTATTGCAGCTTACCATGATTACGAGATCTGGCAGATGGATGTCAAAATCGCATTCCTAAATGGGAATCTACTCGAGGATGTGTACATGACACAACCTGAGGTTTTGTAGATCCAGAGCATGCTGGAAAGGTATGTAAGTTGCAAAGGTCCATTTATGGGCTAAATCAAGCTTCTCGAAGCTAGTATCTTCGATCCGATAATGCAATCAAAGCGTTTGGTTTCATCAAGAATGAAGATGAACCTTGTGTCTACAAGAGGGTTAGTGGGAGCACAGTTATCTTCCTGATCTTGTATGTAGATGACATATTCCTCATTGGGAATGATATCCCTTCACTACAGTCTGTGAAGATGTGGCTTGGGAATTGCTTCTCAATGAAGGACTTAGGTGAAGCAGCCTATATCTTAGGCATTAAGATCTATAGAGATAGATCTAAGAGATTGCTTGGCTTGAGTCAGAGTACACATATTGACAATGTGCTTAATCATTTTTGCCATGCAGAATTCCAAGAAGGGATTTCTGCCGATGTCACATGGTATGAGTCTTTCAAAGACTCAATGTTCCTCTTCTACGGAGGAGAGAAACCGTATGGATCAGATCCCTTATGCATCCGCTATAGGGTCTATCATGTACGCCATGCTTTGTACTCGTCCAGATGCCTCGTATGCTTTGAGCATGACGAGCAGGTACCAGTCAAATCCAGGTGAAAGTCACTGGACTGCTGTTAAGAATATTCTTAAGTACTTAAGAAGGACGAAAGAATATTTCTTGATATTTGGAGGCGATGAGGAGCTAGCTGTAAAGGGTTACAGTGACACAAGCTTCCAAACAGACAGGGATGACTATAGATCGCAGTCAGGGTATGTATTTTGCCTGAATGGTGGCGCTGTGAGCTGGAAGAGTTCGAAGCAGGACACAGTCGAAGATTCTACAACAGAGGCCGAGTATATTGCCGCGTCAGAGGCGGCAAAAGAGGCTGTTTGGATTCGGAAGTTCATTACAGAGCTTGGTGTGGTTCCTAGCATAGCAGACCCGATAGACCTCTATTGTGACAACAATGGGGCTATTGCGCAGGCTAAGGAACCTCGCTCTCATTAGCGGACCAAACACATACTACGGCGCTTCCATCTCATTCGAGAGATCATCGATAGAGGAGATATGAGGATATGCAGAGTACACACTGATTCTAACATCGCAGATCCTTTGACCAAGGCTTTGACACAAAAGAAGCATGATGGTCATACTAGGTCACTGGGTATTAGATATTGCAATGATTGACACTAGTGCTAGTGGGAGATTGTTAGTAGGAGCCCTAGAGCCAATTATGTGATGATTGACTGGGGACATTTTTGTATCATATTCTATCATTAATAAAGGCATGTTGGTTATTATACTTACTTTGTATTTGTGCCAAATAACTAAGTATAATAATGTCCTTGGGTAGTAGGTTCTTATCTACATTATATCGATTGGTTGAATCGATAGTGAGATAATGTAGAAAACACTACTCTAAACCATTCCTAGTCAAGTATTAATATTCAAGGACAATATTAATACATGGAGACTAGCATGTAGGTCAACTGATGACTTGAGCTCACAAGTCATGGATATGTGATATCAAGTTGACACATGGATATACATTGGAGAATGTGTACCGAATGACCCGCCATGAGAAAGATTCATAGATTGTCATATGAGTGTCATAAACTTTCTCATGTGACTATTGGTATGAATAGTCCTTAGACCTGAATTCACTACGGTTCCTTACATAAGGAGTTATGTACTTTGGTATCGTCAAACGTCACCCGTAACAGGGTGGACTATAAAGGCGATCACTGGGTATGTAATGAATTATGCGGAGGGATGTGAGTGATGTAGATGAGATCTATCCCTCCCATATGACGGGAGTGATATCTGTGGGCCCCTTGATCGAGTAGGACTGCTAAAACGCATGACCATACTCAAATGAGTCAATATGAGATATTGAGCTCATTAGTTTGAGTGAGTCTACTCGGGGATCAAGAAACACATGATTGATTGAGGATGACACGGTCTATGCCTCATTGGTCAATCTAGATATCAAGGATAGAAGGACAAGATCATACATTGCCATAGTCATGGAGGTTAAGTCGGATCTCGACTTTCTTGTTACTTGGGTAGCATTGATGCATTGTTAGATGCCGCTCATTGCTTTTGTGTCTAAATTGGTTTAGACACATTGCCAACGTTACGAGAGCCTATTGGGTCACACACTAAGGACACGATGCTTCGGAGATTAATTGATCTTGGTTTGGCTAAGATTTAATCGGAATTGGATTAATTGAGTTAGACTCAAGTGAATCCAATTGGATTATGGATTGAGATCTAATTTGAGTTAAACTCATATAGATTAGACTCAACCACATTTGGATGAAATATTAATTCATTAAAATGTTTAATGAATTAATAAGAGAGGAAGATGGAGAGTTTCTCACCATTAGAGTGTTACATGAAAAGTTAGAGAGTTACATTAAAATGTTTACTGAAGGGAAGTTTAAAAGGAAAAAAAAACTCCTCTTGATATGAGTATAAAAGAGTTTTTCCCTTGTCATTTGGATGACAACTTATCATTTTCTTTCACCTCTTCCTTCTCTTCTCCATCTTGGCCGAAACCCACATCTTGGGTTCTTAGTGTTTTGTGAACTACCTCAAGTTGCTAGCACAACTAAGGTAGTTCTTCTCTGAAGTAGAGATATCGTGTTCGTGTAGATACGAATAGAGGCATGGACACTTGAACGTGCAAGAGATCCGGCGGCGCTTGGACGAGCGGGATAAACGTAAGGGCACGCTCCAAAGGTATACGCTTTAGATATATCTATTAGATAGATGATTTCGTACGAGTTTTTCTTTCGCATGGATCACTCGAGGGATCTTGTTTCCGCTGCGTTTTTTGTGTTTATGTCG
>JAGFNQ010007060.1:30616-62024 GCA_024364735.1 Boesenbergia rotunda | reverse complement strand
GTGATTGGATGTATGTGGTGTGCATGTTGTAATTCATAATACGGCCTGCGTGTCGTGCCTTGTATCTATTCTTCCTAATTGTAAAATTAGATTTAGACTCGAATGTAACTCGAGTTTTCCTACATTGTAATGTACAAAAGAGGAATGGAGTGTCCATTGAAGAATGAAGTTACAAGGAGGATGCCAACCACACATGATGACCGGAGGATGCTCTTGGAGAAGAAGTTATCCTTAGGTTGACCATCGATCTTCTCATTGGCTTGAGAAGATCGTAGTATACGGGCCATAACCATGTCACATTTCTTGCTTATATATTGATATATGCTATGTGTGTATGTGATGCATGATTAGATAATGTTTATCTTAATTAAGTCAACTCAATATGCCTACCAAGTTGGTACTCATAAACTACCTCGATCATTTGTTGTTGGGTTTGCCAAAGCAAAGCAACACATTTTATCTTGGTAGAGTGCGAGAGGACAATTGTGATGTTCCGCTATCGAACTTTGGGTGAGACTTAACTAAGTCACCTCAATTGGATTGAGAAACTTAGAGGCATATCCCAAAAGTTGGGAAAATTGGGAAAGAGAAAATTATACTAAGTCTTGGGCGATTAGCCAAAGCTAACTCAAGATGATGTGTAATGTGAATCTTAACCCTTTTTCAAGAGTTGCATACGATGTAATTGGTAAAATGTTACCTACCTAATTGTACCAAGTCTTGGGCGATTAGCCAAAGCTAACTCAAGATGAAGTATAATATGGATCTTGTCCCACAAAAATGTAGTCGCTATTTGGTTTGGAGCTAGTAGTGTGGACAAATTGAGTTTGCCTACATCCATGACTAGCCCCTACAAAAGCTCTACGATTTAGTGGGAGCATCATTTAATTAAAGGCCTAATTAAATGATCTAGATATGATACTTATTTCTGCATTTGTGTTGTAGATCACCATGTCGTCTAATACGTCGAATACTCTCTCTCTGCGATCTGTCCTTGAGAAGGACAAGCTCAACGGAGCTAATTTCCTGGACTGGTACAGGAACTTGAGGATAGTCCTCAAACAAGAACGTAAACTGTACGTTCTAGAGCAACCCCTTCCAGAAGCACCCGGCGCTACCGCCACCCGTGCTGAAAAGGATGCTTACAAGAAGCATCAGGATGATGCATTGGATGTATCATGCCTTATGCTTGCCACCATGAACTCTGAGCTTCAGAAGCAACACGAGAACATGAATGCACATGATATGGTTGAGCATCTGAAACAACTATATCAAGGGCAAGCTAGGCACGAGCGGTTTGAGGTGTCCAAAGCCCTATTTGCATGCAAGATGCAAGAGGGAACTCCTGTAGGAACTCACGTACTCAAGATGATTGGGTATGTGGAGAACCTTGAAAGACTGGGATTCCCACTGGGCCAAGAATTGACAACAGACCTTATCCTGCAATCGTTGCCGGAGGGTTATAATCAATTTGTCATGAACTACAACATGAATGAAATTGATAAGCCTTTGCCTGAGATGCTCAGCATGTTGAGAACTGCTGAGCCCAATCTCAAGAAGACCAAGACCAGTAATGTACTGATGGTTAACAAGGGCAAAGGCAAATGGAAGCCTAAAGGCAAGGGTAAGACCCAAGCCAAAGGCAAGGCCAATTCTACTGCATCCAAGGCCAAAGGCAAAGTGCCTAAGGAAGGGACCTGCTTCCATTGTGGTGAGGCCAGACACTGGAAGAGGAATTACAAACTCTACCTGGAGGAAGCAAAGAAGAAAAGAAGTGAGACTTCTGCCTCAGGTATTTTTGTTATAGAAGTCAATCTATCTATCTCTTCTTCTTGGGTATTAGATACCGGATGTGCTTCTCACATTTGTACTAATGTGCAGGGCCTTCAAAGAGCTAGATCATTGACCAAGGGCGAAGTGGACCTACGAGTAGGCAACGGAGCAAGAGTTGCTGCTATTGCTGTAGGAACATATTCTTGTCTTTGCCCACTGGGCTTATCTTAGAACTAGAAGAGTGCTTTTATGTACCTGCATTAACTAAGAACATTATTTCAGTATCTTGTTTGGACAAGAAAGGGTTTTCATTTACCATAAAGGACAAATGTTGTTCTATAATGCTAAATGATATGTTCTATTGTAATGCACCATTAATGAATGGACTCTATGTTCTAGATCTAGAGAACCCAATCTATAACATAAATACCAAACGGTTCAAAACAAATGATTTGAACCAAACATATCTCTGGCATTGTCGCTTAGGACATATAAATGAGAGTCGCATATCCCAGCTCCATAAGGATGGAATACTGGACTCATTTGATTTTGAATCATATGAGACATGTGAATCTTGTCTTCTAGGCAAGATGACCAAGACTCCATTTAGTGGACACGGCGAAAGAGCGACAGAGTTGCTAGGACTCATACATACTGATGTATGTGGCCCTTTCAATGTCGCAGCTAGAGGAGGCTATCAGTACTTCATCACATTCACTGATGATATCAGTAGATATGGCTATGTGTATCTTATGAAACATAAGTCAGAATCCTTTGAAAAGTTCAAAGAGTTCAAGAGTGAAGTACAAAACCAACTTGGCAAAAGTATTAAGATGCTTCGATCAGATCGAGGTGGTGAATACCTTAGCCAAGAGTTTCGTGACCATCTAGCAGAGTGTGGGATTATATCCCAACTCACTCCACCTGGAACACCACAGTGGAATGGTGTGTCCGAGCGGAGAAATCGTACTCTATTAGATATGGTACGATCGATGATGAGTCAGACGGATCTTCCTACTTCCTTCTGGGGTTTCGCTCTAGAGACAGCTTTTTTCACACTTAACCGAGCTCCATCAAAGGTCGTTATAAAGACACCATATACGATATGGACTAGGAAGAGTCCCACAATGTCTTTTATAAGGATTTGGGGTTGTGAGGCTTACGTTCGACGTCAAGTCTCGGATAAACTAGGACCTAAATCTGATAAGTGTTATTTTGTAGGATATCCCAAGGAAACAAAGGGATATTACTTTTACAATCCCACACAAGGCAAAGTGTTTGTCGCTAGAAATGACGTCTTTCTAGAAAAGGAGTTTATTTCTAGAAGAGTTAGTGGGAGTAAAGTCCATCTTGAAGAAGTTCAAGATATAAATAGCACTAAAGCCTTAATGGACACTGAACAGGCACCACAAGATGTTGTGGATCATGAGGTTATTGCACAAGAAGTTGTGGAACAACAAGTTGTTCAAATAGACCAACCTCCTCGCAGATCTGATAGGATACGTCATCAGCCTGAGAGATACTCTTTTCTCTTGTCTGACCATGATGACGTAATGCTCATTGAGTTGAATTAGCCTACATCCTATCAAGAAGCTGTGATGAGCCCAGATTCTGAGAAATGGCTAGAAGCCATGAGGTCCGAAATGGAATCCATATACACTAACCAAGTATGGACTTTGGTTGATCCACCTGAGGGAATTAAACCCATTGGGTGTATGTGGGTCTTTAGAAGAAAGACTGACATGGATAGACTCATGCATACCTATAAAGGGTGATTGGTAGCTAAAGGTTTCAAGCAAATTCATGGTATCGACTATGATGAAACCTTTTCACCAGTTGCGATGCTTAAGTTTATTCGGATCATGCTTGCTATCGTAGCTTACCATGATTACGAGATCTGGCAGATGGATGTCAAAACCGCATTCCTAAATGGGAATCTACTCGAGGATATGTACATGACACAACCTGAGGGTTTTGTAGATCCAGAGCATGCTGGAAAGGTATGTAAGTTGCAAAGGTCCATTTATGGGCTAAAGCAAGCCTCTAGAAGCTGGAATCTTCGATTCGATGATGCAATCAAAGCGTTTAGTTTCATTAAGAATGAAGATGAACCCTGTGTCTACAAGAGGGTTAGTGGGAGCACAGTTATCTTCCTGATCTTGTATGTAGATGACATACTCCTCATTGGGAAAGATATCCCTTCACTACAGTCTGTGAAGACATGGCTAGGGAATTGTTTCTCAATGAAAGACTTAGGTGAAGCAGCCTATATCCTAGGCATCAAGATCTATAGAGATAGATCTAAGAGATTGCTTGGCTTAAGTCAGAGTACATATGTTGACAAGGTGCTTAATCATTTTGCCATGCAGAATTCCAAGAAGGGATTTCTGCTAATGTCACATGGTGTGAGTCTTTCGAAGACTCAATGTCCCTCTTCTAAGGAGGAGAGAGACCGTATGGATCAGATCCCTTATGCATCCGCTATAGGATCTATCATGTACGCCATGCTTTGTACTCGTCCAGATGTCTCGTATGCTTTGAGCATGACGAGCAGGTACCAGTCAGATCCAGGTGAAAGTCACTGGACCGCTGTCAAGAATATTCTTAAGTACTTGAGAAGGACGAAAGAATATTTCTTGATATTTGGAGGCGATGACGAGCTAGCTGTAAAGGGTTACAGTGACGCAAGCTTCCAAACAGACAGGGATGACTTTAGATCGCAGTCAGGGTATGTATTTTGCATAAATGGTGGCGCTGTGAGCTGGAAGAGTTCAAAGCAGGACACAGTCGCAGATTCTACAATAGAGGTCGAGTATATTGCCGCGTCTGAGGCGACAAAAGAGGCTGTTTGGATCCGGAAGTTCATTACAGAGCTTGGTGTGGTTCCTAGCATAGCAGACCCGATAGACCTCTATTGTGACAACAATGGGGCTATTGCGCAGGCTAAGGAACCTCGTTCACATCAGCGGACCAAACACATACTACGGCGCTTCCATCTCATTCGAGAGATCATCGATAGAGGAGATGTGAGGATATGCAAAGTACACACTGATTCTAACATCGCAGATCCTTTGACCAAGGCTTTGGCACAAAAGAAGCATGATGGTCATACCAGGTCACTGGGTATTAGATACTGCAATGATTTGCACTAGTGCTAGTGGGAGAATGTTAGTAAGGAGCCCTAGAGCCAATCATGTGATGATTGACTAGGGACATTTTGTATCATATTCTATCATTAATAAAGGCATGTTTGGTTATTATACTTACTTTGTATTCTGTGCTGAATGACTAAGTATAATAATGTCCTTGGGTAGTAGATTCTTATCTACATTATATCGATTGGTTAAATCGATAGTGAGATAATGTAGAGAACACTACTCTAAATCATTCCTAGTCAAGTATTAATATTCAAGGACTATATTAATGCATGGAGACTAGCATGTAGGTCAACTGATGATTTGAGCTCACAAGTCATGGATATGTGATATCAAGTTGACACATGGGTATACATTGGAGAATGTGTACTGAATGACCCGCCATGAGAAAGTCTCATAGATTATCATGTGAGTGTCATAGACTTTCTCATGTGACTATTGGTATGAATAGTCCTTAGACCTGAAGTCACTACGGTTCCCTACATAAGGAGTTATGTACTTTGGTATCGTCAAACGTCACCCGTAACAGGGTGGACTATAAAGGCGATCACTAGGTATATAATGAATTATGCGGAGGGATGTGAGTGATGTAGATGGGATCTATCCCTCCCATATGACGGAAGTGATATCTGTGGGCCCCTTGATCGAGTAGGATTGCTGAAACGCATAGCCATGCTCGAATGAGTCAATATGAGATATTGAGCTCATTTGTTTGAGTGAGTCTACTCAGGGATCAAGAAACACAGGATTGATCGAGGATGACACGGTCTATGCCTCATTGGTCAATCTAGATATCAAGGATAGAAGGACAAGGTCATACACTATCATAGTCACGGAGGTTTAGTTGGATCTCGACTTTTCTTGTTACTTGGGTAGCAATGATGCATTGCTAGATGCCGCTCATTGCTTATGTGTGTAAAGTGTTTAGGTGCATTGCCAACGTCACGAGAACCTATTGGGTCACACATAAAGGACACAATGCTTCGGGAAATCTGTTCGGCAGATCTGAGCTCGAGTTGGGAACTCGGGAGACCTAAGCCCGAGTTAGGAACTCGGGAGGTCAATTCGGGGGGGGGGGGGGGGTCTCGAGTTGGGAACTCGAGAGGTCGAGCCGGAGCTCGGCTGGCCGAGCCGGAGCTCGGCGGACCCAGCCGGAGCTCGGCGGACTAGGTCGGCACTCGGCAGACTGGGTCGGAGCTCGACAGACTGGGTCGGGAGCTCGCCACTCGGGAGACTTGGTCGGGAGACCGAGTCGGAAGCCCGAGAGGCCCGGTCGGAGTTGCATGAAGGAAAGAGAAAAGTCTCTCTTCATTGGATGAAAAGATTCTTTTTTGCATGGGAAATGATAAAGAGCCACATAAAAAGATGTGCTCTTTATTGGGAAGCCAAAGAGACACAAACCTCTTCATATTCATGGGATGATTATAAAAGAGGGCCTTGTGACTTTGGAAGAGGTCTTCTTCTTACCTTAGCTTTTCCCCTTCCGTTCCTCTCTCCTTCCTCTCCCCCACTCTTGGCCGAAACCTTTCTGTAAGGTTCTTGGTGTTTTTGAGCTATCTCAAGTTGCTAGCACAACTAAGGTAGTTCTCCCGAAGTTGAGAGATTGTGTCCGTGTGGATACGAATAGAGGCACGGACGTTTGAACATGCAAGAGATCCAGCGCATCTTGGACGAGCGGGATAACCGAAGGGCACTCTTCAAAGGTATAAACAGTAGATAAATCTATTAGATAGATAGCTTTGTACGAGTTTTCTTTCGCATGGATCGGTCGTGGGTTCTTGTTTCCGCTGCGTTTTTATTGTTTTGTGCCGGGAGAACCCAACAGGACGTTCATGGGCTCTAGGAGGTCGTTCACACCATCTAGGAGGGCGTCCAGAGCTTCCAGCAGACCCAGACGGTGACTCAGGGGGAGGTGCACGACCTCATGGAGTTCTGCCAGGGATTCATGACCAGACAAGAGGACATGTACGAGATGATACGATAGCTTCATCTTGCATCTCAGGCTCCTCCTCCTCCTCCTCCTCCTCCTCCTCCTCCAGGCGATGACGATCATATGTTTTTCTGATCAGATGGTGCAACTTTTGGGAGTGTTTAGTGTTGAGAGTATTATCATTGGTTGATGTATTATACCTCTCAAACACTTTCTATTCTGATGATTGTATTTATTTGGATGACTTTAGGGCTTTGGCCCTAGATACTCTTTTAGATCTTATGTCATGACGATTTCTGTGTTTCTTGTATGAAACCTCTATGTATTACTCTATTTTGTAGATTTATGACATGTGACTTGCTTTATTATTTTTCTATTAGGTTATTGAAATTTTATCGTGACTAGATGCTGTTTTGAAACTGCTTGAAAATTTTTAAGTGCTAATGGATATTTCTTTTATGATCCTTATATATATGTTTATGATATGATTTGGAAATTTTATATTAGTATATTATCTAATATGGTTTGGTTGGAAATCAAATAATAGTTTTATGTATAGAAGGGATGATCATTTGGACTCAAGAGAAAAAGATGGGGAGCTCTTGTCAGAATGGAAATATCTATATGAAAAAGGGAAGTTTGGGAATCATTTTAAATGTCAAATGGAATTGATAGAAAGTGGCAAACATAGGATACCATGATTAGAAGTCAATGTTGATACAAAGTTGACATTATTTGAGAATTGTTGAGTTTGTACCAAAAGTCAAGCACGGTTGATGTTTTTCATGAACCAAAATTTTTCTAGGGTAGGGAATACCTTAACAATCGTGCTTGGAAAGTTTCACATTTTTTCAAATTTTCTGGAATTTTTTACGAGTTTCTAAATTTCGGTTGGAAATTTTGAAATCGGCGTATCAGTCGACTGGCAGGCTCGCAGTCGACTGGGAGTGTGGACAGTTTGGGGTTTTGTGATATCTGAGGGGTTTTTCAGAAATCTGGTTGGTTCCATTGGGTACCAAGGGTAGGGTTGCTTGGGGCAATCTTTTGATGATGTCAAAGGGGGAGAAATGTGAGTGTTAAGTTAGGTATAGGTTGAAACTTAATTTTGGATTGTTGATTGATGATGCTATGAAGTTAAGTTGGGAAAACTTAACTTGGATTAGCCATAAGAATTGAAATTTGGGAGAAAGCATAGGTCAAGGGGAAGGTTGTCTCTTGTGTGTTATGCTTTAATTTCAATTGCTTTTTCTATTATTATTGCTATATGTTTACCTAACTTAACATATTGCCACACATCAAAAAAGGAGAGATTGTTGGGGCAATCGGCCCTAAAATGATTTGGAGGATCATGATATTTTGATGTGTGGGCAATATGGTTAAGTTAGGATTTGTGCTGGACTAATATATGTACATGAGTATGCAGGTGTACAAGTACACATGGACTTGGTTGATGTCTTCAGGTGAAGGATGACATAGAGACAAGCTGGAGGCTTGCGTGCGCATCTGAGGGACCATTGGATAGCAGGGATGATAAGCAGAGGGGCGCAGACTTCGAGGCATATGTGAAGGATGACATGGAGACAAGCTGGAGGCTTGTGTGCATCCGAGGGACGAGGGCCGAAGATGAAGAGGGTGTGGAGGCAACAGTCAAGGCTGCTGGTGAAGAGTCAACTGGGTTGTGAGGGTCCGAGTGTGAGTGGTTGTACTCAAGGGCTAAGCCGGGAGGGTTTGAGTGCGGAGAGATTTGTACTCGGGAGTGAAACCATAGGTTTAGGGGTGTCCCAGTCGACTGGCCGATTGATAGTCGACTGGTATAGGCTGGAACAGGCTGGCAGATTCGAACGTTGTACTGTAACGGTCGAATCTGAGTACTACCAGGTGACTGCCATTTTGGTAGTCGACTGGTAGCGACTGTTTCAGATTCGAGCCCTATTTAATGGGGCTCGTTTCCTACTATCTTCTTTGACGAAACTCGCTTGGGTAAAATGAGTTAGTAGTCTATTGTGATTAGATAGCGTCCGAAGTGCTGTGGCGAGGTTTCTCCACCCACAAGGAGCGACAGATCTAGCCGAAGGTTATCCGAGAGTTGATCCACCAAGGATTCTTGGATTAGTCACCCATCCGGGGTGGATACCAAGTAAATCAGGTTGTTAGTATTGCTATTGTATTCCTTTGCATATTATTGTTTCTGCTACGCTAACAACATTGTAGAGATCAAACCGAAAAAATGCTATTCACCCCCCCCCCTCTAGCACGCCGAAGCGATCCATCACATAGTACCCCTTCATTGATAGGAAATAAATATTGTTTGGTGATTGTTGATGATTTTTCTAGATACACTTGAGTTTACTTTATGAAACATAAGGATGAAACTCTAGAAATATTTATAGGATTTAGCAAAAGGGTTGCAAATGAGAAAAATCTTAAAATCAACCGAATTAGGAGTGATCATGGTGAAAAGTTTGAAAATTCAAACTTCTCTAGTTTTTGTTTAGAAAATAGGTACAAACATGAGTTTTCTTGTCTAAGAACACCTTAACAAAATGAGATTGTAGAAAGGAAAAATCGAGTCCTGCAAGAAGAGGCTAGAACTATGCTTAATGCATATTCTTTACCTAGTTATTTTTGGGCGGAAGCGGTAAATACCCCTTGTTATATCCAAAATCAAATTTTAATTCATCGATTTTTAGGAAAGACACCTTTTGAATTATGAAATGGGAAAATTCCTCAAATTCACTATTTTAAAGTGTTTGGTTGCAAAGTTTGTATCTTAAATACTAAAGATGATTTAAGAAAATTTGAGTCTAAGGCGGATGAAGACATTTTAGTTGGGTACTCATCTACTAGTAGAGGATATAGAGTATACAACAAAAGAACTAAAATGATTGAGGAGTCATCTAATGTTGAATTTGATGAGCCTACTAGCACTTACCCTAGGAAATCTTCCATTGACAACGATATATATGAAAGAAATCAAAACATTACCCAAGCAATTCAAAACTTACACTTAGGGGATATTGATCAAGGGGGAGGAAGAAGTGCATTGGATGATGAAAGAGACAATAATCATCATGAAATTGATGAGCCTATAATTTCTAGGCCTTTAAGGCATCATCAAGATCATCCTATTGACCAAGTAGTTGGAGATGTTGCACAAGGAGTAAGGACTAGATCCTATTTTAGAGAACATACTAGTCAAATTGCTCTAACATCACAACTTGAACCAAAATCGATTGATGAAGCCTTAAATGATATGGATTGGATCCTAGCAAAGCAAGAAGAGTTGAACCAATTCGAGAGAAGTGAAGTATGGAAATTGGTCTCAAGACCCAATGATAATACAATTGTCACAACATAATGGGTGTTTAGAAACAAATTGGATGATCAAGGGAGAGTCACTAGAAACAAGGCTAGGTTAGTAGCTAGGGGTTTCAATCAAGTTGAGGGACTTGATTATGATGAAACTTATGCTCCCGTAGCTTGATTAGAGTCTATCCGGATCTTGTTGGGATAAGCCACCCATATGGATTTTAAACTTTATCAAATGGATGTGAAATCGACATTTCTAAATAGATTTATTAAGGAAGAAGTTTATGTTAAGCAACCACCCGGTTTTGAAAACATAGATTACTCAAATCATGTTTATAAATTAAAGAAAGTCTTATATGAGTTAAAACAAGCTCCCCGAGCTTGGTATGAGACTCTCATCCTTCTTAATCTCTAAGGGCTTTAGAAGGGGGACAATTGATCCAACCTTATTTCTAAAAGTTAAAGATAAAGACATTTTTATTACCCAAGTTTATGTTGATGACATTATTTTTGGGTCAACAAATAATGAGTTTCTTCATGAATTCATCAAACACTATCTATCAATCAAAGTATGCTATGGAAATTATCAAGAAATTTGGTTTGGAAAATGCTAAAGTAGTGTCTACTCTCATTGGAACAAATATCAAGATAGATAGTGATCATGACGAAAAGTTAGTTGATCCAAAGCAATATAGAAGCATGATTGGTAGTTTATTATACCTAATCGCTAGTAGACCGGATATACTATTTACGGTAGGCATGTGTGCAAGATATCAATCTTGTGCCAAAATATCTCACTTAGTAGTGGTAAAAAGTGTTGATGCAGTCTGGCCCTGATTGTTGTTTTGGTGTTGACACCGATTTTAGTTTAGGTTGATGATTATGATGATTATGATTAAGTCCTGATCGAGGATTAGGCATGATATGGAAAATCCTAGCCTGGAGGGCTAGGTGTTGGAAAATCCTTACCTGGAGGGTTAGGTGTGAAAAATCCTAGCTTGGAGGGGTAGGTGTATGAAAAGTCCTAATTCGGAAGAGGTGGGTGAAAAGTCCTAGCTTAGAGGGCTAGGTGAAAAGTCCTAGCTTGGAGGGTTAGGTGCAAATTCCCATCTTGGAGAATTAGGTGAAAAGTCCTGGCTTGGAGGGTCAGGTGCCTAGCTTGGAGGGCTAGGTTGGATGAAGTTCTAACTCGGAAGGGTTGGGTGAAAAGTCCTAGCTTGGAGGGCTAGGTGAAAAGTCCTAGCTTAGAGGGCTAGGTGAAAAGTCCTAGCTTGGAGGGCTAGGTGAAAAGTCCTAACATGGAGGGTTAGGTGCAAATTCCCAACTTGGAGAGTTAGATGGAAAAATCCTTGGCTTGGAGGGCTAAGGTGGATGAAACACTAGCTTGGAGGGCTAGGGTTGAGTCCCTGGATCGGTCTGGTGACCGATCAGGGACATTGGCACGTTGCTCCTTCGTGGATCAGTCTGGTGACCGATCCAGCGATGTCTGATCGGACTGGTGACCGATCAGGGAGCGCACAGTGAGGTTGGGAACCTACTGTGTGGCTCCTGATCGGTCCGGTGACCGATCAGGGAGCAGGCTGCTTCCTCGATGTCTTGCTCCTGATCGGTCTGGTGACCGATCAGGGAGTGGACAGTGAGTGAGTTCCCTTGCTGATCAAGTCCTGAACGGTCCGGTGACCGATCAGGGACTTAGGATTTAATTTCCGGAGTTACTGTTCATTAGACCTGATCGGTCTGAGTGACCGATCAGGCTTCACTCTGATCGGTCTGGTGACCGATCAGGCTTCACTCTGATCGGTCCGGTGACCGATCAGGCCTGTGTTGCCGTAGAGCTGGGAATCCCAGCACAGAGGTGGATCGGTCTGGTGACCGATCCACAAGCCCTGGATCGGTCCGGTGACCGATCACTTTAATTCAAATTGCGTTGTCAGACGCTCTGAACATATCTGATTCTCTGCGCGTCACTTCTGATTCTTGATTTACTGCTTGATATGCTGCTCTAACAGTCTGATTAAGCTGCAGGTGACAAGGGAGGATTCAAACACTCAAGGAGAAGTCAATGGAGGCTTTCCTTGGAGCAGGTTTGTCCGTTTTTCCATCTCAGGTTGCAACGGCCGAGCTGCAGACTGGAAGCTCAGGGAGTCCAGGGATAGCTCAGTAGTAGCTGGCGTTGGCAGATGAGCAGCTGGGAGCTGCAGGGATGGTGTCATCTGATGCTTGGTGGAGAAACAAAAGAGAGAAGAGACTTCGGTTGAAGCAGAGTTAGAGTTTGAGAATTCTAAGTGTTCAAGCTTGCTGATGTTCTTGCTGCGATTTTGTGTTCTCCACACTTGACTTGCTGTGTACGTGTGCTGTTGATTCTTTGAGCAAGTCATTGAGATCTGAGGAGCAACCAACTCTTACGCGAGTGCTTGGAGGAAGGAACAAGGAGCTTGGAGTCCAACAGTGAGAAGACACGAAGGAGGGAGTCCTTGCGTGAGATCGTCGCTGGGTGGAGCTCAGGGAAGCTTGCTGTGTTCTTGTCCTTGCTAAGTGTTTGAGTAAGATCCTTCTTGTTGTTTCAGTAAGCTTAAACATTTATCTGTGATTGAAACACTGTGGAGAGGTTTCTCCACCGAGAAGGAGGTTGCTTTCTATCCGGTGATAACCGGGGCTTGATCTGCCGACGATCAAGGGATCGCCCACCTTAAGGGCACGCCAAGGAGTAGGGGCAAGTTATCCCCGAACCTTGTAAACCCTCCTTGTTAGCGATCTTGCTAGTTGTGGTTGTTTGTTTTCGATTTCTGTTTTGATTTTCTGCATTGCTCTGTTGCTTTATTTCTTCCGCTGTGCTACTGATAAGTTTGAGTGCAGAAACTTGTTACTTGCCAAAGATAAAAGTGATTGGCTATATTCACCCCCCTCTCTAGCCATCCCGTTTCCAACAAGTGGTATCAGAGCTTGGGGCTCTGTTTACGGCTTAACATCCGAGAGTTATCAACAAGATGGCATTGAGGGAAGACTTCTCCACCACCCGACCTCCATTCTTTGATGGCGCTGACTTTCAATATTGGAGATCAAAGATGGAATATTATTTGAAGATGGACATCCATACTTGGTTCACGGTTAAGGAGAGATTCACCCCTCCTAAGGATGATGACGGTAAAGAACTTGAGTCATGGAGGTGGACTGCCGAACAAACGCGAAAGAGTGAAGCCGACGCGAAGGCGGTTGTCACTCTACAATGTGGCATGAACAAAGACTAACTTATCAAGGTTGGTCCCTTCACAAGTGCAAAGGACTTGTGGAACAAACTCATTGAGCTTCACGAGGGCACCCGGGATTCAAGAATTGCCAAGAGGGATTTGTTCCTCAACCAACTCCAAAATCTCTCCATGAAGGAGAATGAATCGGTAAGTGAGCTCCATAGCCGGTTCAAGGAAGTCCTCAATGGACTTCATTCGATTGATGAAAAGGTCGAGAATCGCGACCTTGTGAGGTATGTCTTGAAAGCCTTTCCAAGGAATACTTTGTGGTCATCCATGGTGGATGCCTACAAAGTTTCCAAGGATCTATCCATTGTAAAGTTAGATGATTTATTTTGTGAGATGGAATTGCATGAAATGGCTAACAAAGGCCCCAAGGAGAAGGGGATTGCCTTAGTTGCAGGGGACCGAACCAACAAGAAGAAGAAGGAGAAGAAGAAGGAGAAGGAAGTTTCTTCATCTTCATCCTCTTCCGAATCCGAGTCCAATTCCGAGGAAGATGGCAGCGACTCTTCTTCCTCCGAGATGGTGAACTTTGTGAGAAGAATGATGAGAAGGAGTCGACGCTTCAAGAGTAGAGATAACTCAAGTGAATCCAAACTTGATAAGACTAATGCATCTTGCTTTGAGTGTGGTAGGAAAGGGCACTTCAAAAATGAATGCCCGAAACTAAAGAAGAAGGAGGAGAAATCCAAAAGGAAAGAAGAAAAATCCAAGAAGAAGAAGAAGGCTTTGAAGGACACTTGGGATGAGTCATCCTCAAGCTCATCCGATGAAGAGAAGGAGGAGAAGAGCACAAGGCATATGACACTCATGGCTCTTGGAGAAGAGAGCAGTGATGAATCTTCAAGTTCCTCAAACGCGGCTTCATCATCTTCGGACGATGAAGAGGTAACTTCTCCCGAGCTTGAAAAGTGTTATAGAGCAATTGCATGTTTAACTAGTATGCTTAAGAAGTCCAAAAATAAGGTTAAAGCATTGCAATTAGAAATTGATCAATTGAAGGTATCTAGGGATGATGACATTGATGATTTACATGTTGAATTGTTAGAAGATGAAATTAAATCACTGAAACATGAGATTGAAATTTTGAAATCCTCTAAGGTTGAGGAAGTAGATAATTTGCATGATGACTTGCTAGTAGAAGAGAACAAATCATTGAAGAGTGAAGTTGAGAAGCTCAAGAATATTCTTGGGAAGTTCTCTACTAGCTCTAAGACCCTAGACATGATCCTAAATGCCCAAAGGGCAGTTTACAATAGGGCCGGTATTGGTTACCGACCCAAAGAACCCTCATTTGTGTCTTTGATGTCTAGGACTGATATGAGACAATCTAGGACACCCAAGGTTCAAAAGAAAGTTGTCAATGCATGGGTGCCTAAGTTATGTTTAGTTGATGCTTTAGGTCCCAAGGTTTGGGTACCTAAAACTTCTATTTTTCGAATTGTGTAGGTTATGATTGAGGAGGAGTATCTATCAACTTGGTTCGTTGATAGTCGATGCTCCAAACACATGACCGGGAATAGATCATTGTTTACCACACTACACAAGAAAAGTAGAGGTAATGTATCATTTGGTAACAATGATAGTCTTAAGGTCATAGGGATAGGAGACATTCAAATATCCGAATGTCTTAGAATTTCAAATGTCCTTCTAGTCAAGGGGATGAAATTTAATCTCCTAAGTGTGAGTCAATTGTGTGACACGGGTTACACAATTGACTTCCAACCAAGTCAATGTCTAGTTAGACAACATGACACCTTGGACACGGTACTAGTAGGAGCAAGAGTAGACAATATTTATCAAGTTTCATTTAAAAGTGCTACTGATGCTTTTGCTAAGTGTCTCATGTCAAAAGAAGAAGAGTCCACCCTTTGGCACCGGAGGCTAGCACATGTGAACATGAAGAACATCCGGAAGTTGGCCAACAAGGGACTAGTCCGTGGCTTACCAAGCATCAAGTATGAGAAAGACAAACTTTGTGATGCATGTCAAATGGGTAAGCAAACAAAATCTGCACATAAAGGTAAAAGCGCTGTAAGTACTTCCAATGCATTAGATTTACTTCATATGGATCTATTTGATTGTAGTACCATCATATCATTGAATGGAAGTAGATATTGCTTTATTATCATTGATGATTTTACTATATATACTTGGACCTACTTTTTAAAATATAAGGACCAAACCTTAGATATTTTCATTTCTTTTTGTAGAAGAGTTGAAAATGAAAAATCATCAACCATTAAGACAATTAGAAATGATCATGGAGGTGAATTTCAAAACCAAAGGTTTTTAGAATTTTGTCAAGATAGAGGTTATAAGCATGAGTTCTCTACTCCTAGAACACCACAACAAAATGGTGTTGTAGAAAGGAAGAACCGTGTACTTCAAGAGGCTGCACGAAGCTTGCTTAATGAGTACTCACTCCCGAGTTACTTGTGGGCCGAAGCTGTAAATACAGCTTGCTATGTGAAAAATCGGGTCCTCATTCATAGGTTTCTAGGAAAGACTCCCCATGAACTTTGGTTTGGGAAACCACCTACGGTTAAACACCTTAGGGTGTTTGGTTGTAAGGTGTTCATCCTAAACACCAAGGATCACCTTGGAAAATTCACGGCAAAGGCTGATGAAGGGATACTAGTCGGGTACTCCCTCGTTAGTAAAGTCTACCGAGTCTACAACAAGAAATCTAGATTAGTTGAAGAGTCTTCTGATGTGGTCTTTGAAGAAATTCCAAAATCAAGTGACCAATCAGAAAATGTAGAAGGAGTTCAACTCGAACTTAGGAGACTAAGTTTGAAAGAAGCTCCAAGTGTTGTTGATGGTGATGAGTCTGATGACGGTGAATCTAGACAATCCATTGATCAGTCGAATCCTGAGGCTGAACTTGTGTCTAGTGAACCCATTCAAGAAGCACCACCAACTCCAAGGCAAACTAGATTAGCCTCTAGTCATCCCCAAGACCAAATTGTTGGAGACATCCATCATGGGGTTAGAACTAGATCATTCTTCCAGAATGAGGCTAATGAAATTGCACTAATTTCCGAAATTGAACCTAGGAAAATTGATGAAGCATTAAATGATCCCGATTGGATCATTGCAATGCAAGATGAACTAGGTCAATTCGAGAGGAGTCAAGTTTGGGACTTAGTCCCTAGACCCAAGAAGACCTCCATTATTGGAACCAAATGAGTCTTCAAGAACAAATTGAACCATAAGGGAGAAATAATTAGAAACAAGGCACGCTTGGTAGCCAAGGGCTATAGTCAAGTTGAAGGCCTTGATTATGATGAGACATATGCTCCTGTGGCACGATTAGAATCCATCCGATTGATGCTTGCATTTGCACCACATCGTGGCTTTAAGCTATACCAAATGGATGTCAAATCGGCCTTTCTAAATGATTTGATTAGAGAAGATGTCTATGTCGAACAACCTCCGGGGTTTGAGAATACAGAATTTCCAAACCACGTGTTCAAGCTCAAAAAGGCACTTTATGGCCTTAAACAAGCACCCCGAGCTTGGTATGAGCGGTTGTCGACATTCTTAATTGGGAAGGGCTTCGTTAGAGGCCAAATAGACCCTACACTGTTTCTACGGAGAGATGGTGACAATATCTTTGTAGCCCAAGTTTATGTCGATGACATAATTTGTGGCTCAAACAATAAGGGCTATTTAAATGAGTTTATTGGACACATGGAAAATGAATTTGAGATGAGTCTAGTGGGAGAGTTGACTTTCTTCCTTGGACTCGAAATCAAGCAAACCCGAGATGGTATTCATGTGCACCAATCGAAATACACACAAAAAATGCTTCGAAAATTCAATATGAGTGATTCAAAAGAGGTAACCACTCCCATGGCTACAAACACAAGATTAGACAATGATGAGAGTGGTAAACCCGTTGACTTGACTCAATATCAAAGCATGATAGGTAGTTTGCTATACCTCACAGCTAGTCGACCTAATATACTATTTGTTGTGGGTATGTGCGCTAGGTATCAAGTTTGTGCCAAGGAATCTCACTTAATCGCTGTTAAACGAATTTTGAGATATCTCAAAGGCACAATTGGAGTCGGTCTATGGTACCCCCGTACCGAATCATTTGATTTAATTGGCTATACGGATTTCGACTACGCTGGATGTAAGTTGGACCGGAAAAGCACAAGTGGGGGTTGCCAATTCTTAGGTTCATCCTTAGTTAGTTGGTCAAGTCGGAAACAACATTGTGTTGCTCTCTCCACGACTGAGGTAGAATATATCGCCATGGGAGAGAGCGTATCATAATTGTTGTGGATGATTCACACTTTAGAGGACTATGGATTGAGTTACAAGGGTGTGCAAGTGTTATGTGATAACATAAGCACAATTAACTTAACCAAGAATTCAGTCCATCATTCTAGAACCAAACATATTGAGGTGCGTCACCACTTCATTAGGGATCATGTAGCTAGGGGAGATATTGTACTCTCTCATGTAGAGTCCAAATCGAACCTAGCCGACATTTTCACTAAACCACTTCCCGAAAATGAGTTTAGTTTCTTAAGAAGGGAGTTGGGAATGTGTCGTGCTTCATAGGGTTGAATTGCATTAAAACCCTTCATGATTATTTCAAAATTGATGGGAAACAATTGGGTAACTTTGGGAACATCTCACACAAACTATAAGGTTTAACAAAACGTTTTTGTTTGCTAGATATGGGGTGAGATGCTAGGATCAACTCAATTTCTCAAAATGTCAATGCATCCCTTGAGAAGTTAAGTTGACAAGATAATAATCACTGTGGTGACCAAGTATGGGGAAAACCAATGCATAACATATGTGTATTTGGCTCCATGATCATACTTGGACATTCCAATCAAGGAAACTTGATTGGAAACCTGAATTTGATACAAACTTAGTTGAAAATTGCTTGAATGATTGTTGTTTGAGTTTGACTCCACTTGGGTTGAGCAAAGTGCTTGATTCAAACCATAAGGACCTTTAATCCTTGCTTAGGGATCAACTATAGGCGAGGGATCACTTTCTAGATCGACATTTGTCATCAGATCCCCTGGGAAATCGTGTACGAAACTGAAACTGAAAGTTTCAGTTCATTTCAGTTCGTATCAGGGAGTATCAGGAACCCCGATCGGTCACCGGACCGATCAGGCATAGGGCTGATCGGTCCCCGGACCGATCTGGCTTCATTCAGCGACGATCGGTCCACAGACCGATCGAAGGGCTCACAGTGACTGTACGAATTTCTGACCAAACTTACTGAGCTAGCATGGATCGGTCGCTAGACCGATCTGGCACCCTATTGTGATCGGTCCACAGATCGATCAATGGGGTCACAGAAACGTTGCACGATTTCTTCCAATCATTCTGTGCTGGCCTGGATCGGTCCCCAGACCGATCTGGCACCCTGCTGGGATTGGACCACCGACCGATCAGGAGGGTTCTTCGAAAATCATCCGACCTTACTGTCCCCTTCCTGATCGGTCAGCCGATCGATCAGGATCCTGCCTGATCGGTCACTAGACCGATCAGGACCAGGCCAGTCCGATCAGGCCAGAGCCTGATCGGTCTGGGCACCATCAGATCGAACGGTGATCCGTTCAGGTGCATTAAAATCTGGTTGGTGGACCGATCCACCAACCAATTAAATCCTCCCAAAATCCCTCATTGCCGAACCCTAGCGCCGAAACCTCCCACTCGCGCCACCTTTGCTTCGTGCGAGAGCTCTCCAGTGCTTTCTTCTCCCTCTTTCGCATGTGTGCGAGTTCTTGCGAAGGCTTCTACGGGCGTTTCCTTGCTCCCTGCAAGTTCTCTGTGTCTCTGTCTTGCGCTGTGAGCTTCTCCCGCGTAACTTCCTCTTCCAGTTTTGCGATCCCTTCAAACCAACCTCAATGGCACCAAAGTAAGTTTTTGATTTAGTTTTCATTATGAATCAGTCTATGGATTATACACATGAAGCTAATCATGTTTTGGTGTTCGCGCCATGACCCTCTTGTATTTGCCGTGACCTTACTTTCTCACCAAATGATCAATCGATCTTTCATCTCACTATTGTCCTACTTTGATCTTGATCTAATGTCACTTATGATTACCTTTGATGATCAATTCTTGAATTCTTGTGATCAACCTATGTCATCTT
Source organism: Boesenbergia rotunda (assembly GCA_024364735.1). NCBI lineage: Eukaryota > Viridiplantae > Streptophyta > Magnoliopsida > Zingiberales > Zingiberaceae > Boesenbergia > Boesenbergia rotunda. The sequence continues at coordinate 42,467 of JAGFNQ010007060.1, read as the reverse complement.
GATCATCGATTCAACCATGTGTGATCCTTCCCTGGTAAATCATGATTGTATGATCAATTCGACTCTTTAGAAAATCCTCCAAGGGCAAAGAAGCTGCTGAGGGCAGCTTGAGGGGGAAAACCCCCTCTTCACCTGCGCCCTCCAGAAGGCCTCAACCTTCTTCGAGCTCTAGATTTCCAAATGCGGCCTGTGAACAGGCTTTCCAATCGAGGACCTTTAAGATGCTACCCTGCCGATCGATAGACGTCTCGTTCCTGACTGAGTATTGCCCCTCCATCATGGAGATTGTCACTTTCTACAACTTGGGCTTCCTTCTCTCCCTGGAACGGACCATTAATTACGACCTCGTCTCAGAGTTTTACAACAACCTCCAGCCGGGTCCTCAAGGCGGATTCGAGTTCACTACTCGAGTCGCCAAAAGGACTCTTGATTTCTCTTACGAGATTTTAGCGGAGTATTTGGGTGGTCGACGATCACCAAATTTGTATTCTATCTACCCCGAGCTTCCTAATCCTCTACTAGCACTATTTGCAGATGTTACCCCTGATTCTATCCATCAGTATTTCTTTGGTCATCCCCGCCCAGCCGGTCTCGATGAGCTGGGCCCTGACTTTTCTACCTTTGTTGCTCTACGTCTCTCTCCCACTAGCTACATATTATTCAAGATTATCACAAATTGTATCCTCCCAATCACTTCCAAACCTTTAGCTGAGATTCGACCCTATCACTTCCTGATGCTCTACGGCATGCACCGCCGTTTGGACTTCGATATCATGGAGAGCATCTTCCAGTCCATCTTATCTTATCGAGAGCCCAGCCGCCGCACGGTCTACATGCCTTTTGGTCACGTCATCACCGACTGGCTCATGTCCGTTGGTGTAGATGTCACCAAGGGCCGGACGATGCCGATGGTCCGACAGGATTGTAGACTTGGCCGGGGGGCATTTGCCAAGTCCGGCATCCTTGTTCGAGAGCACGATCGAGCGTTGGTCTGGAAGGATGGTAGGGTCCTTGGTGAGTTACCTAGGGGAGGTCCACAGGTTCAGGCGCCAGCCGATGCTGCTGCTGATTATGACGACGAGCCCGAGCCAGATCTTCGCTGGCAGATCTCGGAGCTGGATCAGACCCTCCAGCATGATTTTCAGTTGCGAGAGACTTACCGCGAGGAGGCCCGATCACGGTTCAGCTCCATTGAGCGCAGATTGACAGCGATTGAGACCGACGTCTCTGGGACCCGCAGCCTGCAGCAGACTTGGTACGACGAGTGGCGCCACCATACCTTTCCAGGGGATGTTCCTTCAGGCAGTGCTACACCAGGATCTGCTGATGTCACGATGGATGATCTTATGCACGATGACGACCCACCCGCTGATGGTTGAGCTTGGATGTTTGCTGCTTTTTCTCATTTGGTCTATTTGACTGTTGGGCTGTATGCCCCTTGACTTGCTTATTGTGGCCTTGTGCCACACGTCTCTGGATTACCTGTGACTTGCATCCTGTTATTTCTTAGGATATTTTATAACCTGATCTTTATGACTTTGATGCATGTTTTATCCCATGATAGTATGTTTATTGTTGATGCCATGCTATTTATATGAGTATTATCTGGATGTTTGCTACATTGCCATGTTCATGCTTGTAATGCCATGTCTACTTGATACATATGACTGTTATGGCGTGCTTTGTGAGTTGTTACTTCATGTTCGTATGATGCATGTGATTGCTATATATTGCTCTATCTTTTTCACATGTGGTCATATGGTTATCCCAAAATCAATCACACCCTTGTTGATTTGGGATACCCCTAGGGTTGAGGGGGAGTATGGTTAAACTTAACAGCCCGTCTAGACCCTTTTCGTGTTCGACAAATGGGGAGAGTGTGGTTGGTTAAGTTTAGAATGACTATATTATAGGGGGAGGATCTTGATTTCCCTATAATTATGGATTTGAGGAGATTGATTGAAATCCCTAAACTTAAAATTGGGTTGTCAAACAACAAAAAGGGGGAGATTGTTGATGCAGTCTGGCCCTGATTGTTGTTTTGGTGTTGACACCGATTTTAGTTTAGGTTGATGATTATGATGATTATGATTAAGTCCTGATCAAGAATTAGGTATGATATGAAAAATCCTAGCCTAGAGGGCTAGGTGTTGGAAAATCCTAACCTGGAGGGTTAGGTGTGAAAAATCCTAGCTTGGAGGGCTAGGTGTATGAAAAGTCATAATTCGGAAGAGGTGGGTGAAAAGTCCTAGCTTGGAGGGCTAGGTGAAAAGTCCTAACTTGGAGGGTTAGGTGCAAATTCCCATCTTGGAGATTTAGGTAAAAAGTCCTGGCTTGGAAGGTCAGGTGCCTAGCTTGGAGGGCTAGGTTGGATGAAGTTCTAACTCGGAAGGGTTGGGTGAAAAGTCCTAGCTTGGAGGGCTAGGTGAAAAGTCCTAGCTTGGAGGGCTAGGTGAAAAGTCCTAACTTGGAGGGTTAGGTGCAAATTCCCAACTTGGAGAGTTAGATGGAAAAATCCTTGGCTTGGAGGGCTAAGGTGGATGAAACACTAGCTTGGAGGGCTAGGGTTGAGTCCCTGGATCGGTCTGGTGACCGATCAGGGACATTGGCACGCTGCTCCTTCGTGGATCAGTCTGGTGACCGATCCAGCGATGTCTGATCGGACTGGTGACCGATCAGGGAGCGCACAGTGAGGTTGGGAACCTACTGTGTGGTTCCTGATCGGTCCGGTGACCGATCAGGGAGCAGGCTGCTTCCTCGCTGCCTTGCTCCTGATCGGTCTGGTGACCGATCAGGGAGTGGACAGTGAGTGAGTTCCCTTGTTGATCAAGTCCTGAACGGTTCGGTGACCGATCAGGGACTTAGGATTTAATTTCCGGAGTTACTGTTCATTAGACTTGATCGGTCTGAGTGACTGATCAGGCTTCACTCTGATCGGTTTGGTGACCAATCAGGCTTCACTCTGATCGGTCCGGTGACCGATCAAGCCTGTGTTGTCGTAGAGCTGGGAATCCCAGCACAGAGGTGGATCGGTCTGGTGACCGATCCACAAGCCCTGGATCGGTCCGGTAACCGATCACTTTAATTCAAATTGCGTTGTCAGACGCACTGAACATATCCGATTCTCTGCGCGTCACTTCTGATTCTTGATTTACTGCTTGATATGCTGCTCTAACAGTCTGATTAAGCTGTAGGTGACAGGGGAGGATTCAAACACTCAAGGAGAAGTCAATGGAGGCTTTCCTTGGAGCAGGTTTGTCCGTTTTTCCATCTCAGGTTGCAACGGCTGAGCTGCAGACTGGAGCTGAGACTGGAGCTTGGCTGAGGAAAGCTCAGGGAGTCCAGGGATAGCTCAGTAGTAGCTGGCGTTGGCAGATGAGCAGCTGGGAGCTGCAGGGATGGTGTCATCTGATGCTTGGTGGAGAAACAAAAGAGAGAAGAGACTTTGGTTGAAGCAGAGTTAGAGTTTGAGAATTCTAAGTGTTCGAGCTTGCTGAAGTTCTTGCTGCGATTTTGTGTTCTCCACACTTGACTTGCTCTGTGCGTGTGCTGTTGATTCTTTGAGCAAGTCATTGAGATCTGAGGAGCAACCAACTCTTACGCGAGTGCTTGGAGGAAGGAACAAGGAGCTTGGAGTCCAACAGTGAGAAGACACGAAGGAGGGAGTCCTTGCGTGAGATCGTCGCTGGGTGGAGCTCAGGGAAGCTTGCTGTGTTCTTGTCCTTGCTAAGTGTTTGAGTAAGATCCTTCTTGTTGTTTCATTAAGCTTAAACATTTATCTGTGATTGAAACGCTGTGGAGAGGTTTCTCCACCGAGAAGGAGGTTGCTTTCTATCCGGTGATAACCGGGGCTTGATCTGCCGACGATCAAGGGATCGCCCACCTTATGGGCATGCCAAGAAGTAGGGGCAAGTTATCCCCGAACCTTGTAAACCCTCCTTGTTAGCGATCTTTCTAGTTGTGGTTGTTTGTTTTCGATTTCTGTTTTGATTTTCTACACTGCTCTGTTGCTTTATTTCTTCCGCTGTGCTACTGATAAGTTTGAGTACAGAAACTTGTTACTTGCCAAAGATAAAAGTGATTGGCTATATTCACCCCCCCCCTCTCTAGCCATCCCGTTTCCAACAAAAAGGATCCTAAGATATATCAAGGGCACTCTCAATATTGGTCTTTGGTACCCTAGAGCTCAAAATATTGATTTATTTAGGTACACTGAATTTGATTATGCGGGTTACAAATTGGATAGGAAGAGTACTAGCGATGGATGTCAATTTCTTGGATCTTCCCTAGTGAGTTAGAGTAGTAGAAAGCAACCATGTGTTGCTTTATCTACAACCGAGGCCGAATATGTGGCTATGGGTGGTTGTGTAGCTCAATTACTTTGGATAATGCATATCTTAGAGGATTATGAGCTTCATTACTCGAAGGTCAAAATTTTATGTGATAATGTGAGCACTGTTAATTTGACCAAAATTCCGGTGCATCACTCTATGATAAAACACATTGAAGTAAAGTATCACTTCATCATAGATCATGTGGCAAGAGGTACCATTGAATTACAATATGTTGAATCAAAATCTAACCTTGCCGATATATTTACCAAGCCTCTACCCAAAGTTGAGTTCACCTCTCTAAGGAAAGGACTTGGTATGTGTTTTGTAGAAGTATAACTTTAACTTTGTGTGATTTAATATTAAGGTAATACTTCAACATGTCTCATAAAAACCCTAGGAGACCTTGCTTGTGTATTTTCTCATTTCATCTCATATTGCCTTGATTTATGATTGCATGAGATGTTAGGATGATACAAATGATTCACATATGCTTATGACATTTTGATGAGTTATTAGATGTATCACTTTAGTAATCATAGACCAACTATGGGGAAAGTAAATGTTTAATTAATAGACACATGCCCTTAGATCATAGTTGGATATTTTAAAAGTATTGAAACCCATTCTATGTTCTACTTATGGTGGTATAGATTTGAAAAACATATGGTTTCAAAACTAGGTTTTGAAGTCGATACATAACTTAAGTGTATGTCAATATTTTGCGGGTTGATCAAGAAATTCAAAAATATTTTGACTTTTGATGAAAACATATTTTTCCATATTAGAGGATATCAAAAAATATATATTTACAAAATTTCATAATTTTTCAAATTTTCTAAAAATTTTCATGTATTTCTGAAATTCAGCATGGAAGCTTATTTCAGAGAACCAGTCGACTGGTACAGTTCGGTCCAGAAACTAGGGTCTTCGATGTATCAGTCGACTGGTCCTTTATCAGTCGACTGGTCCTTTATCAATCGATTGATAATTCTGTTTGCTCTATCAATCGATTGACTCATGGACCAGTCGACTGATGTCGCGTAACTTTAAAAGGATAGCCCGCGCAGGGGAGGTCGAACCTAGGGTTTCAACGTCGCCTCTCCTCTCCCTTGACTTCTCCTGCCACTCCAAGGGTTCCAAAGTCCTTGGAATCTTATCCCTAGCCTTCCTCCACCTTGGATCCGAACCTAGGGCAATGAGGAGCCCTTCTTGAGTCAAGTTCGTCCATCTTCTTCCATGCACCGAATGGAGCAAAGGTAACGGGTTGTTCACTTTGTTTTTCTCATTTATTCTATGATTTGTGACTAACCCTCTATATTTTGCATGTTTACCTTGATTTTTCCTCTTGGTCCTTCTTGGTACATGCATATGATATTTGCATCTTAGGTCTAGGCAAAAACGTAGGGTTGGTGAGGGAACTTCCCGACATCCTCCCATTGATCCTATGACACCTCGGTTCCATACCGAGGCATGCCGACAAAGATTTGAGCATACCAATTTTACCTTAATGAATTGTTAGTATCTAAATCGTTTCTATTTTGAGAAGATCACTTCTCATCTCATTGAGATCATCACGCATTATGGGTTGGATAAATTAGTGTACTGCCAGCATTATATCAATATTGATCTCTGTAAAGAGTTTTATACCAATCTTGCTCTGATACCACAGGAACAAACAGAGTTTTGAAAAGTAAAGGATCGACTTTCACTGATAGGTTACTAAGAACACTTAGCAAAGAAAGACTTATATTAGAAAAGATAAGATTACAAACTTCCCAAGTAGAGCTCGGGTGATCTACCCATGCCCTGCAGGGGCTTAGCTTCATGTCTTATAAAGAAGGTAGGTCGTGCTGTAAAGAATATTCACCCTTATCCTTTGTAGGCAGACGCATGTGATGATGGGGCCCAATGAGCACCCAGCATTGTCTCATAACCCCTATATAAGACGCGAAGCTAAGCCCATTGGTTTTGTGACTGAGGTTCTGTATGATCCTATAACGACCCGCCTTCTGGTACTAAGCTTCAAGGCGGATCGCTACTACTACTAACTGACTGGCTGACTAATTCATGTTTTGTAATAATGCTAAACCAACTGGGAGAATTGCGAAAATTCTTATTTTACTATTTACTGAACTAACAATTCATAAACATGTTGAAAGTACTAACTAGCCCAAAATAAAGCAAAACTTTTATTTTATTATCTTGGCAGGATTCGATCCCCTAACCTTTGCGTTGCATGGCTAAAGCACTAACTAGCTACTCTACACCAGTTTTGTTTTACACAGTACCAGTCGACTGCTATATGCCAGTAGACTGGTCGGGCCACAGAATGTTTCTGTGCCCGATACCAGTCGACTGGTATTTTTTCAGTTGACTGGTAGTTCTGAAATTCCAGTTTTCAGATTTGCTAGAATTTACCAAACTTGAGCCACAATGTACCAAAATCATATCTAACAAGCAGAATGACATAAATAAAGTTCCACAACCATTCTAGGGCATTTATTACACGTTTTTGGAGGGTTTCTAGCATGTATAGCAACTTAGAAATCACAAAAACGACATGTAAAAGCATAATATGAATGTGCCAAGTTCGTATCAACTTCTTATTGAAACTATTCAGTATTCCTATCTACAAGCATCCTTAGCTACTACATGTCATTCCATATGGTGCATTAATCTTAGAACAAGTATATCTTAAGTATTTAGCATGTAGATCAAAAGTATCAATTCTTACTCCCAAAGCGTAAACATGGGTCTAAATTACCCTATCACAAATAAATGACTCATGACAATTAAGCATTCATAAACCAATATTAAGTCAGGTAAGTAAACTACTTCAAGCATACTAGGCACCACGAACACAAGTCTAATTAAGTTCATACATGGTTCACATAATATATTGTGGAATAACTAAAGAAGCATAAAGAAGGATTATTTCTATGCTTTGCAAGTTCCGAAGACTTTTATTCCAACTCCACCATCACACACACTTTGCATCAAGCCCGCCGCCTCCGCTACTAGTGCTTTCCTTTACCTGTATCTGCAGTATAAGGAAATGCAAACTAATAAGCATAAAGCTTAGTAAGTACCATCTAGCCTCACAAAACTATGAAAAACGAATTATGCTTTTGTAAAACATGCTATGCACATACATGCTCATATCCATAAGAAATCATGCTAGGCTCATGCTAAAATACATATCATAGAATGTCATGGCATATAACTGAGACATGACACATACTGAACTAAAACTGAAAAGTAAGCTATAGCATGACATACATATCTAAACTGGAACTGAACTAACTAACATAAAACTAATTATTAAATTCACCACATGCTAATATGAATTTCTGAAAACTAAATACATATAGTAGGTGAAAGTAATAATCAACTGCTGTGGGCCCGACAATGTACCAACTGTGCGCACATCCCTAATAAATCTGAGGTAGCAAATCCCGAATCCATTAGGGTTCTACTAGGTTATCTGAACCTAGGGGCAACTAGGAGCCCATCCCATACTAGGTTATCTGAACCTAGAGGCAACTTGGAGCCTATCCCTAGACCGAAGTCCGGTACAATGCCAACTGAAAATAAAATAGTCTTTTATACTTTTCTTTCCTTTTCTGATTATTGCTTTTACTAGGTTATCTAAACCTAGGGGCAACTAGGAGCCCATCCCGTTGGACCTTGGTCCTGATCATAAACTGAAGCAAGAATTTTTATTCTTTAATGCTTTCTATAGCAATAACTGAACTGAACAATTTAAAAAACACCTAACGTGTTTCATGACCCAAAACTGAAGGGTAGCAAAACGTGTTTGTTCATAAATTTACGATTTCTAATCGTAAAACATACATACAAGGAAATAAGGCATATGAAAAAGCAACTGAAACTACTTATACCGCAGGTGAGGGATACTTACATCCTGCGCTTGTTCTTATAACTCTAAAGCGTAGGTTTTTGGGAAAAGGAACGATCCTTAGAGTTTCGGAGAGCTTCTAACGGAGAATTCTTCCTCGGAGAGATTCCCTAACGTAGCCTCTTTCTTAAATCCTTTGGATCTTCCCTTAGTTCGCGCGCGCGGGAGAGAGGGGGAGAGGAGAGGTCGCGTGTGTGAGGGAGGGCGTCGGCGTCGCTGGGTTGGGAGAAAATTAACTTAAAACTCGTAACTCCCTCTTTTATACTTATGGGGGCGAATTTAACTAATTATACCTTATCTATTGTTTCCCTTAATCTATTTCAACAAAAGCAAACCATCCCACTTGGTCAGCCCATTTTCCTCACACTGGAAAGGTCAAGGGTTCAAACCCCTCTTATTTCTTTTTACTGCACCTTTTATATTTATTCCTTTTTGTCTTATTTGTCCATGGAAAAATTCTATAAAAATATTCATAAATTCGGAATAAATTCTAGGATATTTCTAAAATTAGGTTTGAGAATTTTCGGGCGTTACAGATCCTAATGTTGTGAGCTGCATTTGGGAGAGTTGGACATGGGGTTTGATTTTTGTGAGTTGTCTTTAGAGTTAATTGTTCTATAGAAAGGTGTTTAATTGTGATGAGCCTCCATAGGAGTTATCCCTTGGTGGAGGTTTTGATTTGAGTTGCATCTTGGGTTAGGTTTAAGAATAAACCTAAGCTGAACCTAGTTTTTATAATTGGGTTTAATTAAGGCTTAATTATTAATTAAGGATAAATTAATTCATGTTATTAATTAGGACGATCCTAATTAATTAAGGTAGTTTGTTGAGCTATGTATCACATATTATTGTAGCTAAACACTATGCCTATGATATAGGATATTGATTTGGCTATTTTTGCAACAGATATTATTTTTGAATGGGGGGTTCTCTTCACCAACGAGCTAAGACATTGGAGACAGGTATCTTTGACTCTATCTCTGTAGATATTGTCATTTTCTATGCATGATTTATTATATGTAGCAGTAGGTTATACCTTTATCTGCCTCTTGTTTTTCAACGTGAATGATGTGACACTTTTCGTATACATGTTCAATTGTCACTCAGGCATCGATGGTGGCCTCCGGCCGCCACTCCGAACCAAACTATAACCTGGGGGGCACGGTGAACCCGTCGAGGATCGCTACAATTGAAGTGTCACGTCATTCATGTTGGGTATGACTTGGCGGGTTTCCTAAGCGAATACTTGGTCGTTCCGAGAGACCTCTCCATGCCTACGGATTAAAAATTAATCCGAATGGAGACCCATCTCTCAACGACCATCTCGTTCCGTATTGAACGATCCAAATTATAACTCAGCCAATTACAAAAATCGGCCTTGTAATTTGCTTGACCGTTTGATCAAAGAAAAGGCGATGAGTGGATCACCGGCTTTTGTGTTTATGGTCGGGGTTCAGTAAGTTAATTATTATCCATGACAAACAATCAAAATAATTAACAACCATACATAAAATGACGAGATAAACAAACATGGCACAATGATAAACAAGGGAACTTGGGAAAGAGTTATACATTCCCGATCACCTCGCGGCCTTCTACCTTATGCCCCTCCCTTCTTGGACGTCGTGTGAGCGATGGTCTACCGGGAACCGAGATCACCAAGGCACCGAAAGATCACCTCTTCTCTTGCCAATCAAAACCCTAGATTAGGGTTTGCCCTCGGCCACCTCTTCACCTTGATTCCTTGCGCCGCCGGCCTCTAAGAGCTCCAAAGCTCGCCAACCTCAAGGAAGCACTCAAGGGGAAGATGAAGAAGAAGGAGAGAAAACACCTCCTTCCCAACTCAACCGGCCGAATAAACCCTCCCCTCCTCAAGCTTGCGGCGTCGCCGCCCAAGCTCCTTGCGCCACCTCCCACCAGCCGTCGGCGCCTCTTCCCTCCTCACCGCACACTACAAAAGGGAGAGGAGATCTCCCCCTTTGTCTAGTAGAGGCTAGCTACCAAGTGGATGTGAGAAGAAGAAGAAAAGAAGAAGGGAAGACCCTCTTCTTGCCGTGACCTAGGAGAGAGAAGGAGATGGTGAGGAGAAGAGAGAAGCCTTGAGTTGTTGTGTGATTTTTCAAACCTTGGTATCATGATCTCCTTGGGTATTTATAGGGCTAAGGTAGGGACCAAGATGAGGAGTTGGATCTTGGCCCACCAATGGATCTAAACCCGATCTATTAATTAAGATCCATTCCATTAAAGGATCTTAATTAAACTTCCTCACCAACCCCCATATTTTCATATGAGCTCCACATATTACGAGTCGTCCATCCCCCCGTGTTTAAGATATCGAATGACTGTTAATTAATTTAAATTACTGACAATTCAAATTAATTAACTTCTGAGTCCTTGACTAATACCACTCAACCTTATCATCATACCGGATCAAATCCACCTGCAGGGTTTAGCATGATGAACCTTTTGAGCTCATCAAGGTGGCATCATCAACCCGACTCACCAAGACACGGATCAATAACATATCATATTATTAATATTATCTTCCAACTTACCGGGCCTATCAATCTAACAGAATATATCTCGTCCATTGATAAATCAAAGAAATAATAATTAATAATATATGCCCATTATTATATCGGGATTAAGGGATCGTACTCCATAATAAAGTCTGAGGTCCTATCCAATTATCAAGTCAGTACAATTGGATAACCTCTGTTTTTGGTCCTGCTCAATGTACTCAAAGCACACTAGTGTAATTCTATGGTTAGGACCAACCACACCTAATTATACTACAATCATCCCGATGATTTGTCCAATTCCATCTCGGTTGTGAGCCTCTACTTATACTAGGCAAGGAACTGATAACATGATCTTCCGTGTGACACCACACACCATGTTATCTACAATGCGAAGTATTGGACTTCATGCATGTACTAATATAAACAGACACCTAGTGTAGTTGTAAATCTCTTTTCAAAATTAAGATGTTCATATAAAGAAATTATATCTTTCAGTATACACATCTTACAATTCTAGTTGAGTCTCACGCTGTGAATTCACGTTGTGTATTAGTTTTGTTATTTTATAGCTCATGATATATGTTTCTGATTTATAGTTCTTGGGAGGAATATTAGGTGGGTGTTGTATGTGTTAGTGTCGTGCACCATCCTTTCACGGTTGCATAGCTGGTGACCCTTGGCTCCTTTGTGGTTGAGACGGGTCGTCAGTTATACAGGACCTGGCCATACAATCACTCAGGGGTTAGTGATTATCGAAGTGTGCTCCGTTCTACTCCGCTCAGCCACTCATGGGTTAGTGGTTATCGGAGCGTGGTAGCAAGCGGAGACCCCTCCTTTGTTGTGTGATACGAGGAGATGAGAGCAAGACTCCCCCATATGACATGGGATATGAGTGTTGTCTCTGACTGCATCCTATCCACTTGGCTATTAGGATCGTGACCGTCAAGCTAGAGGGGGGGTGAATAGCTTTCGTTCGATTTTCTACCTACAACGTTAGCGTGCGCAAGCGGAAATACTAAATAAAAATAAACAATCGCTAACACTTTACCGTTTACGTGTTTAGAGATGACGCTCCT
>JAGFNQ010007060.1:0-29242 GCA_024364735.1 Boesenbergia rotunda | reverse complement strand
ACTTCCTTTTACATCTTTCAGCTTACTCGCTCATCTTGTTACTTTCTTGTCTTCCTACTGTGGCCCCACTTTGACACGACTAAATCTGACCGTTGTCGGATGATCAAAGCCAACACACGAGCCGATCGAAAATTCTACACTTGTGTTGGGTAACGAATTCCATTTACTTGTACTTAATCGAGTAGGAAGTGTAGGGTTGTTATACTTCCTACTCATCTTCTGAACTCGATCACTCTGCTAGGAGTTTACCAGTAGAGGGTTTTAATGGATTGCCCATCAAAAAGGTCCAAGGGACCTGGGTCTTCGAGTAGGAGTCGCCGAAGACTCCGAACAATGTAAAACTGAACCGTGTTGATTTTCTGTGTTTGTTTTTTCATTAATTTCCGCTGCAATCACTCACACTTTATTTATGTTTGAAAAAATGACGATTTCAAAAAGTCACGTAATTCATCCCCTCCCCTCTCACGTGCAACGGTCCTACAGTTCTATCGGTGGATGTGGCGAATCTTGGACAAGAGCATCTGACTTCTAGTTTGGCGGGGAAGGTGTTCTCCCCTAAAGTGGTGAATAGAGAAGCCTTTAGAGCTCAAATTCTCAATACTTCAAACGAAAACACAGATTAATATTGTTGAGGTTGTTGGGGAGAATCTTTTCCTTCTAGAATTATCCTCACTCACCGATCGACGACATGCTCTACTTGATGGGCCTTGGTCTTTCTTCAAAGATCTCCTCGTCTTCAAGGCACCTATGGGTTTACAACAACCATCAGATATGACTTTCAATGAAATTCCCATCTACGTTTAATGCCATAATCTTCCTCTGCATTTATGCACTCAACTATCCTCCACCATATAGGCTCATGGATTGGGAAGGTGATTGCAATTGACTCAGGAAAAGTGGGAGGTGTGTGGGGAAATATGCTAGGAATTGAGTGGCAATGGATATCTCTCTCGAGCAATGAAGAAGGGGATATGGGTTATGCCAGAAGATTCAATAGAAGCAGTGTGCATCAACAGAAGCAGTGTGCATCATTCTGCTTTACGAATGCCTTCCAAATTTTTACCACTTGTGTGGGAGGTAATTAGGCCATGTACTCAGAGATTGTGGGGACACAAAAGTAGGGGGGTATGAACCACCCTTTGGGAATTGGATTAGAGCTTCTCCAATTGGCGGTGATAGGAAGAACCCCTCCTTCAAAGGCAGTAGACCGAATCAAAGTGGATCTCCTAAACATCAATCTCGAGAGGACGCTATGGGAATAGTTTAGCCATTGGCTTTAATACTACCTCCAGTTACCCGGTCTGGGTTTGCATCTTTTCTAGCGAATAGTGCAATGGATGAGAATTTTATGTTAAATGTGGATATTTACAATTCAAACTCTTCAATCCCAAGATTATTGTATGATGGTCAAATGGAGGAGCCTCCGAATGATAGTGTTTTGCATAGTAGTTTAATTCCAAGGAGTTAGAACATTGTTCTAGCAAGCACGAAGAAATGGAAGAGGCAGGCACGAGGCTCATCAGTTGTTGATTCAATGGAACTCATAGATCTTTAGCCTTTGTGTAGTATTAAGTGACTAACGCCAGAGTAGGGTAATTTCTTATAAAAGATGAAAACGGTTTGCTTGGTGACTATTTCTAATATTAATATTGGTTTATCATCGGTGGAGGCCGGCTGTGAAGTGTGGGATCGGTTGAGTCGACAGAGGGGAGGGGGTGAATATCGACTAACGTTCATTTCGAAATTTCATCTTCTTGTCGTTTGTTCATCAACTTAATATTAGAGTCGTTAGTAGCACAGTAGAATACTAAAAGTAAAAAATGATAAAATAATAGACATGTAAGCTTTATTTACTTGGTTCTCAACCGCCCAGGATCAGTATGTTCATGGCCTATGTACTCAATGTGAGTCCACTAATTGTCTACTTTTCAGAATTTTCGGAGGTAGAGAAAACCCATCTTATAGTTCAAGAGATACAAGCAAAACTAAATAAAAATTAAGTACATCTTGTAATAATAAAAGTAAACAAAAGAAAGAAGATTACGGCCAATCCGAAAGTTCGAAGCATAGCACACTTCTTCCTGGATCCTCCTTAGTCGTAGAGCTTCGTTATAGCGCTTTTCTTTCACAGTCGTAGAGTAGTAAGATGATGAAAGTGATGTTCTGAAACCACAACTTTAATTCCTTTATATATGGGTCACTCGGATGCCCAAGTGCCTATAGGGGCGCCCTCCATGTGATCCAATCAGATCCAATTGGCGAATAGGGTGTGCAGGGATAAGAATAGTGTTGAGGGTGCCCTCAACAACCTTGAGGGCGCCCCCCATGCCACTGAGGGCACCCTCAAGGGTCATTGGGGCACCGGGGTGCTTTAGGGGCACCCGAGAGCCCCTGACCCATGGTTTGTTCTTTTACGTTTGTTCTCTCATCTTGCCTCCAGCTCCAGGTTCTTGCAAGACAACAAACAAATAATTCTGAGCCTTAGTTCTGTAAGTCTATCTGACCTACTAGGCTTTACTTGGAGATAACTTTCCAAGACTTGACTGCCTAAGGTCAACTCCTTAGGATTTCCCAATGTCTAGCCTCACTCACTAGGACTTTACCTTGCTTGGTTTCACTCACTAGGACTTTTACCCAGCTTCACACACCAGGATTTCATGTCCGATCCTCGACCAGGACTTCGTGCCCAATTCCTCGAACCAGGACTTCGATGCCTAACCCTTGGCCAGGTCTTCGTGCCAATTACTCGAACCAAGACTTTGTGCCCAACCTTCGGCTAGGGCTTCATGCCCAATTCCCCGAACCAGGACTTCGTGCCCAACTTCACTCACTAGGTCTTCCGTGCCTTGATAATGACTTCTTTGCTAGTCATCTGATCTTGATTAGACTTCTTTCTGCCATACATCATGTCTTGTTTGTCTTAGTCCTTGGTCTAACCGACCAGATCTAGGTTTAGTCATTCTGCCAAACATTAAGTCCTGTTTGGCTTAACCCGTGGTCAAACTGACCAACCCTAGGTCCTAATCAGTCTGTCAAACATCAGATCCTGTTTGGCTAACCCTTGGTCAAATTGACCAACCCTATGTGCTTTACTAATCACTCTGCTAAATATCAGGTTTTGTTTGGCTAACCCTTTGGTCAAACTAATCAAACCTAGGTTTTATTCTACCAAACATCAAGTCTTGTTTAGCTTAACCCTTGATCAGTTTGACTAGACCTAGGTATATTGTCAAACATTGAAAGACTAGAGGTTGATTGTTCTTGTCTGATGCTTTTTGCACCAACAATCTCCCCTTTTTGATGTTTGACAATAATCTTAAGTTAGGCTTAGGTCTAAGGGTTTTAGGTTAATATTTGGGAGAAAAAAAATTTCTAACCTATGGTACTCTCTTCCCCTTTGACACACATAAAAAAAGCCAAAAAATATTAAGTACAAGATTTACACCAACAATGTGTTTTTTGAAAATACTTAGAATTTTTAATAAAAAGTGTGATTTTAAAAGACCTTTTTATTAAAAGAACTAAGTTCCTTTTTTGTTTTGAAAATATTTTAGGGAAGCTAAGTACTTGAAAAGAAGTTTTAAAAAATAAATACTTTGTTGATTTAAACTGCTCTAAATCTGACAAAATCCTAGGAATCTTGTTGGCTACAAGAAGATTTACTATGTATCTTAGAGATTTTCCAATTAATATAAAGTATTTTCAATATGTATTTAAAAAAAGTTTCTTAATTTGGATTCCTTCCCATCTGACACAATCCTAGGAAACCTTGTTAACTACAAGATATTTTTTCCTATGTGTCTTAGAAATTTTTCCAATCAAAAGAAAATTTTCAATATGTATTTAATTTTTAAAAATTATTTCTTAGTTTGTGTTCCTCCCCAATCTAACATAATCCAAGGAAACCTTATTAACTACAAGAAAAACTTTCCTATGTGTCTTAGAGATTTTTCCAAGCTAAAGAAATTTTACAAGAATTTTCAAAAATTATTTAGAAAACAAAAAGATTTCAGAAATATTTTGGAAAATGAAACTATAGTATTTTCGAAAATAACATATTTTTGAAAATTATAAAAGTTTTTTTTAATTTGAACTCCTCTTAAGCTTGATGTAGTCCTAGGAAGCTTGTTAACCATAAGATGATCTTCCTCTGTGTCTTAGGATTTGACTCAAATGAAAAGAATAATATAACCCCTTTTTTTTAAAAAACATAAGATTTTTAAAGTAATTTAGAGTCAATTAACAAAATGAACTATTTTTTTGATTAAGACTCCCTCTAAGCCTGACACAATCTTAAAAATCCTTACAGATTATAAGGAAAACTTCCTATGTGTCATTAGGGTTTGTACAAATCATAAGAGAAATTAGGGTATATTTTTAAAAAAAATTAAGAGAAATATTTTTGAAAGATATGATAATTTTTGAATGAAATGTTTCCCAAAAATAAATTTTTGAGAAAAAATAAATATTTTTTAAATATAAGATAATTTTTGAAAAAGAAATAATAAGTTTATCAAAACATAAAATTTACACGAAAAAATTAACTCTCCCTGAACCTGAGACCTTCTGGCAACCCTTGTTAACTACAAGGAACTCTACCTAAGAATCTTAAGAGACTTTAGTGTTGACCTAGATGATTTGTGTCTAAGTGTAGGTCAAATAATTTTCAAAAAGATATATTAATTTTTGAAGATTATTTATAAGTGCACACAATCATGCATGAAATTTATTAAAACATTATTATGTTTAAATCACTATTTTGAAAATAGATTTTTAAGAAAATATTTTAAGAATTTTTGAAAATATTTTAAAAACATTCATCAATTAATTAGTCCTTATCATCTCACCCATTCTAAGTATCATAGTACAAACAAGCATGGTAGCCTTATGGGTGTTGTGAGATGTTGGATTAATTTTTCTCAATTTAATTTTATAGATTGCTTGACCTTGAGTTAGATTTAAGTTTAACAAGTAGTAGCTTACAAATAAATTTCAATAATTGGCTTCCAGGTCTTGGCGAGGCACAAGGGCCTCTTGGGTATCGGAACAATGACTCTTTCCTTGACAAAGTCTTTTAAAGAAATAATACTTTTAATTTACTCTTTGAGAAACTCTGGTCTAACTAGTCTAGGATATGGTGAGGTAGCTTCAGCTAATTCCACTTAGTTAAGTCGACCAAGTCGGGTACTCCTTACCCTTCCTGACTTCTTAGATAAAGCTTTCCTAACGTACTATCATCTCGCCCCTCCCTGGTACTATGTTAGCCAAGTATCAAACAATCTTTTTCCTATTTGACCATTCTAGATTAAGCATGAAATAAACTAGTATGAATGACATGATAGATATAAGGAAAAAAATAAGCAAATGCATGAACAAGACAATTATGCATGTGTCAATCAAGTCAGAGCATTTTAATTTGATTTTTAGTAAAGTATCAAATTCTCGATTTGATACAGATCGTGTGAACCTGCGAATATATCAATCCACTTTGACATATTTGTTATTATTAAATTGATTGTTCTAGTTGGGTAGATTTTATTTGTTTCATAATTGAAGGTGTTTTAATTTGAATTTAGTTTGTTTATTTTATATTAACAAATTTTGAATTTTGAATTAAAGTTTTAACATTGAGTTTCCAATTAAAGTTGAATTATAATTAAAATTGTAGATTTAATTAATTAGATTTGAATTTTTAGTGGTTAATTAAGAATTTTGTAAATTTAGAGTAAGATTTTAAATTCTAAATTAAAGTTAAATTATTGTTATTAATTAGAATTTGACATTTAGATTAGTAATTAAGATTTGAATTTTAAGAATTAATTAAGAATTTTATATTTAAAGTAATATTTTAAATTTCAAATTAAAGTTAAATTATTGTTATTAACTAGAATTTGAGATTTAGATTATTAATTAAGATTTAAATTTTAGGAATTAAATCATATATTTTGGT
Source organism: Boesenbergia rotunda (assembly GCA_024364735.1). NCBI lineage: Eukaryota > Viridiplantae > Streptophyta > Magnoliopsida > Zingiberales > Zingiberaceae > Boesenbergia > Boesenbergia rotunda. The sequence continues at coordinate 23,292 of JAGFNQ010007060.1, read as the reverse complement.
TTCAATTGAATCATTTCAAGTAATTAAAATAATTTTAATTCATTTATTGATTCTTTTGATTTTAAATTTTCAATTATATTAAATATTTCTTTTTTATTTCTTTCCTTTTAAATTTTTTAATTAAAGTTTCAAGGTGTATTAATTCAGATATATCAATTATATTTTTAGAATAATCTTCATCTTCAGAATATTCTCCAGAGTTATTAATTAAATTTTTAGAATTATCTTTAAGATTATTTGGATTAACATCAAGATTATTAATTAAAGTTTCAGAATTATTTTTAAGATTATTAGGATTATCTTCAAGATTATCTGAAGGTTATCTGTAAAAATTATTAGTTAAATTTTTATCTTGAGAATTATTTGAAAAACTATTAGTTGAATTTTTATTTTGAGAATTATTTGAAATATTATTAATTGAGATATCTTGAGAATTATTTGAAATATTATTAAATCTTGAGAATTATTTGAAATATTATTAATTAAATTTTTTCTTGAAAATTATCTGAAATATTATTAATTAAATTTTTATCTTGAGAATTATTTGAAAAATTATTAGTTGAATTGTTATCTTGAGAATTATCTGAAATATTATTAATTAAATTTTTATCTTTAGAATCAAATGTAAGACTAGTTATAATGTTAGAATTAATTTCTAATTTACAGAATTAATATTAAAAATTAAGGAATTCATATTCAATATTTTAATATTATCAATATTTGATTTAGATCTATTAACTATTTTATCATGCAACATATTTAATTTATTGTGCAAAAAGTCTAATTTATCCTAAAAAATTAGGTTTGCATGCATAGGGGTATTTTAGAAACAAAATTATCATGCAAATTAGAATCTAAGCTAACAAGGGTATTTTTGCAAAAATTAAATATCTTTATCTTCCTCGCATTTTTTGGTATTATTGATTTGTTCTTCCTCCATTTTGGACATTGGTTCTTGTAGTGTCCATGCTTTTAGCACTGGATGTGGCTCTTGTCCCTTCAGACTCTTGGCGATGATACCTTCGTTGCCCCGGTGGGGTCGTTTGAATCTTACTAGTAGGACACTTATTTTTGTAGTGCCCTCTCTCCCTGCACTTAAAACAAGTTATATGAAATTTGAAATTAGACATAATTAAATTTACTTTTTTCATCGTTGTCTCTCCCTCAATTCTTGACCTTCTTGCTCCTTCGGCAGTGAGTCCGATCAGAGCCACCTGCTTTGATACTAATTGTGGGATCGGTGGCATCGATAGAGGGGGTGAATATCGACTGACGTTCGTTTCGAAATTTCGTCTTCTCATCGTTCGTTCGTCAACTTAATATTAGAATCATTAGTAGCATAGTGGAATAATAAAAGTAAAAACGACAAAACAGTAGACATGCAGGATTTATTTACTTGGTTCTCAACCCCCAAGAGTCAATACGTCCAAGGCTTATGTACTCGACGTGAGTCCACTAATGGTCTCCTTTACGAAATTTTCGGAGGCAAAGAAAGTCCGTCTTACAATTCGAGAGATACAAGCAAAAGTAAATGATAATTAAGTATAAAAGCAAAGCAAAGAAAGAGGATTCCGGATTCAGGAGTCCGAAGAGCAACACACTAGTCTTTCACAGTCGGAGAGTAGTAAGATGATGACAGTGATGTTCTGAAACCACAACTCTAATTCCTTTATATATGAGTCACTTGGGCGTTCGAGTGTCTATAGGGGCGCCCTCCATATGATCCAATCTGATCCAATCGGCGAACAGGGCGCGCGGGGATAAGAGCAATATTGAGGGCACCCTCAACAACCTTGAGGGCGCCCCCATGCCCTTGAGGGTGCCCTAAGGATCATGGGGGAGCCCGTGTGCTTTAGGGGTGCCCGGGATCCCCTAACCCAAGGTTTGTTCTTTTGTGTTTGTTCTCCCATCTTGTCTCTAACTCTAGGTTCCTGCAAGACAAACAAACAATCCTGAGCTTTAGTTCTGTAAGTCTATTTGACCTACTAGGCTTTACTTGGAGACAACTCTCCAAGACTTTACTGCCTAAGGTCAACTCCTTAGGGCTTTTCAATGCCTAACCTCACTCACTAGGACATTACCTTGTCTGGCTTCACTCATCAAGGCTTCTACCTAGCTTAACTTACCAAGATTTTGTACCCGATCCTCGACTAGGACTTCGTGCCTAATTCCTCAAATCAGGACATCGGTGCCCAACCCTCGGCCAGGTCTTCGTACCCAATTCCTCGAACTAGAACTTCAGTGCATAACCCTTGGCCAGGTCTTCATGCCCAACTCCCTGAACCAGGACTTCGTGCCATGCTTCACTCACTAGGTCTCGGTGCCTTGACAAGGATTTTTTTGCTAGTCATCTAATCCTGACTAGACTTTCTTCTGTCAGACATCAGGTCCTATTTGGCTTAGTCCTTGGTCTAATCGATCAGATCTAGGTTTAGTCATTCTGCCAAACATCAAGTCCTGTTTAGCTTAATCCTTAGTCAAATTGACCAACCCTGGGTGCTAATCACTCTGTCAAACATTAGGTCCAGTTTGGCTAACCCTTGGTCAAATTGACCAACCCTTTGTGCTTTGCTAATCATTTTACCAAACATTAGGTTCTGTTTGGTTAACTGTTTGGTCAAATTGATCAAATCTAGGTTTTACCCTACCAAATATCAAGTCCTATTTGGCGTAACCCTTGATCAGACTAACTAGACCTAGGTATATTGTCAAACATCGAAATACTAGAGGTTAACCGTTCTTGTTTGATGCTTTTTGCACCAACATGAAGTAACCCCGTCGAGTGCAATGAGTTGTTTAATCTGGAATGCATAGGAGCTTAGGAACCAACGTGCAATCCATGACTTGTAGCGACTCATCACTAAAAGAAACTCAACTTTACTTTTTCTATGTGAAACCAAGAGCAAACCTCGCTTTGATACCACTTGTTAGATCGTTGTTGTCTTGCTAGAGGGGGGTGAATAACAACTTTTGATTCTTCTACCTATGATGTTAGCGAGCGCAAGCAGAAACAGTAATAACAATAATAAATAATCGCTAACACAAACCTATTTATGTGGTTCGGAGATGAAGCTCTTACTCCACGACAATCCGTAAGGTGGATGATCCCTCGATCCTTCGGTGGATCACTCCCCGAATGCCCTCCGGCTAGCTCGTGTAGCTCCTCGTGGGTGGAGAAACCTCGCCACAAACCCGAACACACTTTCTGAGCACTAAGACTACTAATGAGCTCTAACCAAGCTCATTTCGTCAACCCTTTCCCAGCCAACCCGAGCTCCTTTAAATAGAGCTTATGACTTGAAAGGGTCACTACCAGTCAATTGCTACCAGGGCAGTCGACTGCCCTCAATCAAACTAGACCGTTGCAAGCCCAATGTTCAAATTTTGCCTCTACTAGTCGACTGCCCCCATAGCAGTCAACTGATCTTTCTGCCACTTCTATCAGTCGACTGCCTAGGGCCCAGTCGACTGGTACCTAGGTTTTTTTCCTTCCCGAGTACAATTCTCTCAGCACTCGACCCCTAGGATTTCCCCGAGTACATTCCCTCACCACTCGTATCCTCACGACTCAGCTGACTCCTCACCAGCAGCCTCAACTGTTGCCTTCACGCCCTCTTCATCTTCGGCCCTCGTCCCTCAGATGCGCACACAAGCCTCCAGCTTGCCTCCATGTTATCCTTCACATATGCCTCGAAGTCCGCATCCTTTGGCTCATCATCCCTGCTATCCATGGTCCCTCAGGTGTGCACACAAGCCCCCGGCTTGCCTCCATGCCACCCTTCACTATACCGAAGCCGTCCAGCTAAGTCAATATGTGTAACCTGCACACTTGTACACTCACATACACATATCAAAACACATAGTCACTTCGGACCATAGATTACCCCAACATAAAGTTGTGGATTCTTTTCACAGTGTCTTTATTCCTGAGAGGTCAATTCTTGATAATGCAATTGTTGGGTTCGAACGTATGCACTGGATAAGAAATAATAGAATGGCTAAGATAGATTATGCCACTCTCAAACTTGATATAAGTATGACTTATGACAAAGTCAAGTGGAGCATTTTTCAGGCATTATTGTTAAAAATGGGTTTTGCTAAGACATGGGTGGACTTAATTATGAGATGTATCAAATTTGTTTCATAGTCTTTTAGATTTAAAATTTCTATTTTTTTGGAGCTTTACAATCTCATAGGGCTTGCACCAGGGTGATTCTCTTTCTGCTTGTTTGTCCTTTCTACTCAAGGGTTGCCTACTATTTTATTTAAGGCAATGGACTATCGTCTATATAAGGGAGTGAAGGCTGCGACATCTAGCCCAATGATATCACATTTATTTTTTTGTTGATGATAGTTTGGTATTTTTTGAGTCAAAAAGGGTGGATTGTGTTCAAGTACGAAAATGCTTACATATGTATAAACGAGCCTCTGGACAGTTGATCAACTATGAAAAATCTACTTTTATGTTTAGTTTGAGTACTTCAAATGACATAATTACATAAATCAAAGACATACTCTCAATGATAGTAGTGAAGGGTAATGATATGTATTTAGGTCTTTCGACTTTCTCATTGCGACACAAAAGACTCCAGTTTGCCTACTTACATGAGCGTATTTGTAAAAAATTATAGGGATGGACTTAAAGGTTTTTTTGATGGGGGAACATGAAGTGCTGATCAAATCCATATTGCAATAGCTTCCTATATTATGTTGTGCTTTAGACTCCTAGTTTCTACCTGCGAAGGAATTGAGCAAGTTTACTCTAAATTCTGATGGAATGGTAAAGATGACAAAAAGGGAATTCATTGGTCGTCTTGGGCTGCCTTGTGCAAACTAAAGAATTGTGGAGGTATGGGTTTTCGTAATCTTTTATCCTTCAACAAAGCTCTTTTAGCTAAACATGTTTGGTAGATCATTTAATATCCATATTCGTTGGTGGTACATGTGCTAAAGAGGAGGTACTTTAAGCACACTGATATTATGGGAATCTTGGATCAAATCCATCTTATGTTTGGAGATCCTTGATGTGGGGTAGAGATCTTATTCAAAAACGTTTGTGTTGGAGAGTAAGAAATGGGCAAAGCATCTTAGCAAATTCAGATCCGTGGATTCCATACTTTGTAACTTTTAAAAGCTATTTCAACTCTCTGTCGGACCCATTGATTATAGTAGCCAACTTTATCACAAACATGAGGATGTGGGATGAGCAGGTGGTGCGCGCAAATATTGCCACACATGAAACTCAAACAAACCTTAATATACCGTTGAATAGTAAGGGAGGTGAGGACATTCGATTTTGATAGGGAAGCCTCAATGGTCGATATATAGTCAAATCTGGGTTTCTCTTGGAGGCGATCACCTTGAATCCCTCTCCTTTTCAATATTCTCATGTAAACCAATCATGGTGGAAATTTATTTGGCAACTTCAAATTCCCCCTAAGGTTTAGATTTTTTTTATGGCGAGCATCTAATTATTTTATTCCTACAGTAGGAAATCTCAAAACTAAGCATATTCGATTAAGGATTTTTGTCCTTTATGTAGGTCCTATGATGGGTCCACTAGTCATTGCATTTTGTTTTGTCCAATGGTTAGTGTATGGAAACACACCCAATTCTAGAGCTATCTTAGCAAGGCTAGTATGATTTCTTTTATGGATTGTGGCATTTACCTAGCTATGGTGGTTTCAAAGGATGAGTTCGAACTATTTGCAATGATGAGTTAGGCAGTGTTGGGGCAGATATGTAAACAAAATCATAATCCAAATAGCATATTGACGGAGATCAAGGTAGATTGGGTTCTTCTAATGCCGGAGGTATTCTGGGAGTCTAACTTGACAGGAGAGGTACTGTACCCTTTGATGAAGGTAAACTCGGTTTGGAAACCTCCTAATCCTAACTAGGTTTGGCTAGATGTAGATACAGGCTATAATGAGGTCAAGAATCTTTTAGTGTTGGAGCAATTGTTCGAGATTTGTATGGATAGGTTTTGGGTGCTAAGGTGGAAGCTATTCGGAACCCAAGGTCGGTGAAGGGTGCGGAGTTGACAGCGATTCGCTATAGAATGGACTTATGTGCCCACTCAAGTATTCAAAATGTTTGTCTCTATTTAGACTCCCTACAGGCAGTTCAAGCAGTACTAGCTATGGAAATTAAAATTTTCCTTAATATTCCGAATTTTATCTCCCGTGCTCATATGAGAAGGTCAGCTAATAGTATCAATCACTTATTGCCCCGAAAAGTTGTCCTTTGTTCCTTGACATCTGAATGGCCGAAAGATTATTATCCTAGTTAATTATGTCAAATTGTATCTAAAGACATGATGTTCTCTCTTGAACAAATGCATCCTCTCGGGGTTATGATGCAGCGGAAGGACGATTAATTGTCATCTCAGACATTTACGGTTCAATCCCTAGCTACAATGTATTTTATAGTCTGGGTCACTCGCTACGAGCGTTTCTCGTGCCCCAGATTCATCTGCTATTTGGTTAATTATTTTTTTCTTGAATGCATATGATTTGGCTAAAAAATCCAACATTATGCTTCATTTTCATTAATATTTAATATTTATGCATATTTACGCTAACGTATATGCAAAATTTCTAATCAATGAAGAATGTTTTAATTATGAAATATTAAAGGGCAATTTGTGAAAAAGAGAAACTTAGGGATCAAAGTGAAATTTACTCGACAGAGTGTATAAATTCCAGTACTCGAAGGACGCCACTCTTACTCTGTGTTAGGGTTGGTCTGCCACTCTCCTTGCAAATAGGACCGATAATGGTGACGAGGTGGAGCGAGAAGAGCCCAGGCCTCAAAATCCTTTGGATTTGGACTATAGGAACTGCGGCAGGTACCACTCTCTTCTCAATCCCTGCAGAAACTGCTATTTGTTACATCGATGTAGAAGAATTCAATTCCTTCTGAGCCCTAAGAAGATGATCCTGCTCCTTGAAATCAGTCCTCGTTACGAACGTCTTCACGACGAGGATAAGGGAGATGGACAAGATTCTAAATGAAGAGGACGCCCTCCGATCCAAAACTGATCCTGCCGCCGCATCTTCCCAGGAGCACATCATCGCGGATGAATAGTCACTTTCTGGTATCACATCCCTCCGATCCAAACCCTAATGCCTGATCGTGATGTTTCTGGATCTGTGGTCGATAAATTTTCTTTTGCTTATCGGTCTGATTGCCAAAAAATGCGTGTTTTTCATTTTAATGGTCTGTTGACTCTTAATTATTATTATCTGTTTTTTTTTCAATGCAACTTTGATCAAATGATTTAGGTACTCAAATAGCATGCAGAGATGAGCAGAAGTGGATTTAAAATCGTTGTGAATAAAGTGAAAACTATATACTCTATGAAAAGCCAATGCTATCTTTTGGCTAATAATAATACGAGAACTTGGTATTACAACACTGAGACTGAAACCCTTGTTTGATCACGTTTTAAAACCATTGTAAACTCCACGTTATACTTGAGATCAGCAGAAATATTTATAGTGTCTGATGCTGGAGTAGTTGTTTCTGGCGTATAACTAACTTGGCCTTTGGAATATTCTCACTGGTTTTTTATTGACGCTTATGCAGTCATGATTCATGATTGTTCAAATTTACTTGCACTGTCAACCAACTTTCAACATTTTGACCAATATTTGCAGCTCCTTTCAGTCTTGATAATTTGATGTAGCACTCCAAAGTCCAAACACACATCTTTGACCTTGTTGTTTAGACTTTGTTTATGCCAAACATTATGATAGTAATATACTCTTCACATTCATTTTTCTCTACTCTTGCATGCATGCAATATTGAAAGGGGACATTTCTTCTACCATTGAAAATTATGGTGCATTGTATTGTATAAAGATAGATGTAAGGATCCACAAATCCTCTAAATAATAATTATCTGGAAGTTGCAAAGGAAACTTATATGTGACATCAAAATGAGAATATGGACATTTGAATAAGCTTGCTGAGAGAGATGTGTTTAAGGGCAGGCAAATAATCTTATCCAATGGATACCCAACCAAAAATTTATAGTATTTGTTTTTTATCACTTCACAGTCCAAAATGTGTCATATATTTGAATCATCGATGATTTCTTTTGCATATCTAATCTTGAGTACCAATTAACTCGTCCCAACCCAAGATTAATTATGCGAACACATTAGTTAATCAAAATTAGTTATATACATATTAAAATACCCACTAGCCATTCCCTATCACTAATTAACAATTCACACCTACCATTAAATTCAAACAAAATTGATAGTAGTATAAGTGGCTTAAAAATGGAATCATATGGTCTTTCTTTGATCATATCAGTTCTGGTAATTGAACTAACATGCTTCATTTCTTCACATTAACAGACCAGATTTCTAATTTATGCAATCTTAACCATAAAGATTTCTCTAAATAAAAAAAAGAAACCAAATGGGTGTATGCTCAATACTATTTTATTGAATTTCTTGATCTCTAATGTGCAGTGAAATATATTTTATACACCTATCTCAGATAGGTTGGACTGTCCTATTCAAGTCAGTATTAAGAGAAAGTTAGGCAGAAAGGACTTAATGAATAATTGAAGGATTTTCTTTTTGGTATATTAGATTTAGTTATAGATCGCCATCACCAATTTTTAATCTAATGTTTCGGAGCTTATTATGTTTCCTTTATTTTCACTTGATTTTGATTAAAATTATGATGATTCTAGACAAGGTTTCAAATAGCTTAGAGTTGGGGTTTTGGTGCTCGAATGGAATGAGAAATGTCGGTCAACATGGGTGTCAATATCGGATGGTGTGCCAAACTCCAAAATAGAAGAAGGGGGAAGGAAAGGATAGGAGGAAGAAGAATACCTTTTTGTTTTTGGGCATCGTGACGAAGCTGAGAGATGAAGTGTCATCAGAGAAATCTCAGATGAGGAAGAGAAAGTTGAAGGTGTGGATTCCTTGCTGCCATGTAAGGAAGCTCTCACTATCTCCTGAAAGCTTTAAAATCTTTCCCAGATTTAATGTCTTGTTGAATTAAAGCGCGCCTTGCGCCACTGCCGCATAACATCTGCAAAACGCCTTCGGTGCATTGACGGAAGATTTGTGGAGCAACTGTGTGCCTTAGATATTACACAGGAACCCTTTGGATGCGGTGTGGAAGACTTGTGGAACTACAGAAAACCTGCTCAGGTGGTTTGCGTGCCCTAATAGCCCACCTTGAACTCGTGGAAGATTCACGCCCGATGATTGAGGAGTTTGGTCAGTCTTGGAGTCTTGGAGAGCTTGATGTGTTGATCGATAGGCAGAATGAATATTTTGCTTGTGTTAACCAACACAATTAATCCATGATTATAGCAACCTTTGACTTACATATGTCATTGTCTTAGTTGATAATAATGCCTGACTTTAATTTTCAAATTTTAACAAGTATAGCTTAATATTTTTTAATTCTCATAATTCTATACATATACTTTCTAATTAGTAACAATCAAAGGCAGCATTTAGTCCAAGGCTAAATGCACTGTCATCCTATTATTCTGAATTGCTTACCTGACGTATTGCTTTGTCGGCAATAGTCTTAACTCGTCAAGTACAAAATATGCTTTTCATTTTTAATCCAGAGTAAATGCTGAGAAATGGTCTTGTCCGTCTGCAGTGAGTTTTTCTGAGCGATCCTGAATACTTAAATCTGTAAACATAATCTAAATCCATTAGCAAGTCACCTAAAAGGCCTAAATTTCGGTAATGGCGTGATTATTGTTGATGTGGCTTTATGAGTTGACTGTCTGGAATTTAGAAAGCTTACTACAATTGCTTTGATTGTTACAAATAGTTCATGATCAAGTTAGCAATTTCCCGTTCCTTGACTTTTCAATTCTTTTAAGTTTTAACAGAGATGTAATTTGGTACCTAGAATCACTTTGTCAACTAAATGAAGGCTTCTCACTTAGGTACTGAAATATGAAAGTTACACAAGAAAGAAAGGTGTAGTTCTACAGTATCCTCACGAAGACTAATTATGTAACTGTTATATATGTTAAGCGAAGTTGCACAGCAGCATCAACTGGAAAGATGAGTGGTGGTATAAACTGACAATTTTTCTGCATGATCAAGAACATTTTCATCTGAAGTAATCATTGTTGCTTTCAGATTATCTTATCTATCCATTCTAACATTCATTGGCAATGGTTTACAATTTGTTAATTACAATTTCAAATTCATATAGCATCAATCCTCTTTGTTAACTTTGGAAGTTGAAGTTTCTATGACATTGTTTGTTCCATGGTGTCATGATTTGAACACAAACTTTGTTTCCTTGCAGCAGGGCTTTGAAGGAGGCAACAGAACACCTAGTGCTAATCCTGATTTTGAAATACCAACTTCATCTTTCCTGTGTCAAACAAGACCTGAATAAGAGAGATATCAGTCAATCTTTTCCCATTGTTGCAGTTGTAAAATAGAATCTCATTTTTAAATACTCTGGCAAATGTAGTCTCAGATCTTGACTGCCCTTCAACTTGAGAAATATTTGTGCTTTGTCTGTCAGCTGGTACTAAATTTTCTGTTTGAGATGCTGACCAATCAATCCCTCTTAACCACGTAGCCTATTGGCCAGTTATGATAATCTTGGCCAATGGGAAATTTTTGTGAGACTGGATTCGGTTGTTCTAGGTTCCTGATGTAGTTAATCATTCTTTTTAGTTCTTATAATTTAGATTCTATATTTCACACAAAATGAAAATAAATCTTAAGCATGTAGACGCTTGGAAAATTCCAATTTGATTTGACTTAACTTGCTCATTTGAGGGTTTAGATTTTTTTTTTAATAATTAAGGTGTTTAGTTTTTATGATCTAATTAATTTTGGAGTTGATCCGCTTAGTTTTACAAAAGTTTTTCATTGATGTCTAGGATAAATCTTATTGTAATAAGTGGTCTGAAATGAACTCTGGTTTTTTTTTTCATGCATGGATATTTTAGTTTATGGCTGTCTAATCTAAATTTTTCTATTAGATTTAGTGGTAGTCCCAATAGAGGATCGGACTATGTCACTGTCCGGTAACTCTGGTCTACTTTAATCGCTGTGGGTTGCTCTTGAAGGGTTTAGAGGTGAGATGTTACGATGAAAGGACACGTGGACTGATATTTTGAAATATAAGCTGCAAATGATTTGTGTTGTATCAGGAGCACCACCTTCTTGGAAGCTCATACTACTAGGTTAACAACATTAATCATGCTTTAGCTTTAATAAGGCTTCTTAAAGTTCAAAGCGGCAAAGAAAAATGATCAAAAGAAATTCAGAAAAACAACAAAAAGATAAAGACAAAAAAAAAGTGCTAGTGATCTACACGAGTACCACCAAAAGATTTGCAAATTATAGCTTTGCTTCTCCATTTCACATATAAAAGGAAACATGTCAACTGACTGCACCATTCGTGTTGAAAGTTGAGACAGCATTATTACTAACTCTTGTGCATCTGAAGCTTCTGAGTTGCAGTGACAATTGCTGGAAGATTTGGAATATTTTCCAAGATGCAGTGATAAACAAACCCTAAAGCTGCTCGAGTGGTAGGCCAACACAAAGCTTCCAACTTTATTCATGGCTTCCTAGAATTCCAAGGCGCCTTATTGACACGACCACTCAGGTTCTTGCAGTTTTTCTTCACTTGCTACAGACTCACAATTGCAGGTCTGCTATCAACTATCAACTTCCCTACCTTTGAGGAAAAGTTGAATGCTAAAACATCTTTCAAACAAGATTGCAACTAATTTCACTGTTTATTTTTTTTCCTCATCATTGTAGGTTTTCACAAGGATATAAAGTGATAAAGTGGAGAGGGAAAGAAGATATCCAAACTGGACCAACAGCATATGACTGGAGAGAACGATTTATAAAGGTAAAAAAAAAGAATTAAAGATTCAAAGGAAAAGGGCACTTTGATTTTTGAATTTTGTTTCTTCTGCCACTTTGTTTCATTCCAACCTTCTCTTGAACAAAAATTCTCCAAACAAGATAGTTCATAGCCTTTTCTTCAGAGTTTCAGTTATACATTTCTTGGAATTCAGTTGGCATGGAGAAATTACAGAAGAAAACAAAAAAACATAAACTTTAGAACTCTGATCAGGAAGCCATTTCCTTAATCTCTTTTCCTAGTCAAGCAATGCAACTGAGGCAGAGGAGAACTGAGCAAAAATTCCATCTCTTTTTCTGCAAAGAACAACAAAACCGAAATCAGAAGAAGAAAATAAGAAATAATAGAATTTACTAATGCTATAATTATTGCCTTTTTTGGCATTTGATAAAGGATCTCTGGAGGTATCTTGTAGAGATCTTCGTCAACAGCATCTTCCTTCCTCCCAATCTTCTTCTCCTTCACAGACTTCATCGTCTTCCCTTGTTGCTTTTTCTTCAGACAACCCAAAAAAAAACCCCATGACAAAAAAGAAAAATCTCAAACAGTCTATGCATGTCGAGACATATCCAACCTGATCTTTGCATGGTGACAGCACCTTAAACAGATCCCCACCGTGATCTCCTCCAAAGAGACGGGACTCAAAGTACTGAGAAATTGGGATGTCTTCATCATAGAAGCTCCAGTTCCAGTGACCAAATGCTGGAACCTGGCACCACACAACAACAATAACAACAACAGCCATGATCAAATACATAAATCAGGCACAGGAGTTAGTTACCTCCATTTGATGCTGGGAGTGAGAAAAACAGAGGAGCTGGAGAAGGTTAAATAGAGGAAGGAAAACAAAGATAGCTAACAGGAACAGAAGGCAACGAGGAAGGAAGGATTGGGTCGCAGAGAGTATAGACGGGGAGTGCAGTCTCATGAAAATGATGGATGGAGACAAATGAAGTTGGAGGTATGCTGGTGTCTTATTACGGTGGGCCGCAGGAAATAAAAAGGAGCATCAGTCATGGCAGCTTGTGGGCATACTCCGAGGCCCGAGAAAGGTCATGAATGCAAATGGAAATGCGTGGGGTTTTGGGATGGGAATTCTACAGCTTGCCTTCTCAATATGTACATGTACGTAGTTACAGGCGTTGGAGATTAATTCTTTGATCAAAGAAGATCCAGATGGATAATTAATTCCGAGGACGATGGCAGTACAACAAAGCTTCATGAACAGTTTGACTCTTCTCTAAAGAAATCAGAGGGATCTATCACAAACAGTCCAAGAGAAGGAATACATAAGTAAATCATAACTACTATCTTCGAAGCTCCTAAAATGATCCATCACAAAATCAGAGACTGTTATATAGAGATGAAGGAAGAGGACAATTTCTTCTGCGAGATTGGATGTCTCTATATATTTATTATTCTTGCAGGAACTCTCTTAATAGGTCATGATGTAGTGTGAATAATTATCTCAAGTAGTTTATCTGATTTCTGTTATGCTTTTGACTCACTCTTTTTCAAGAAGATAGTTTGATTAACTCTCCCTTCATTAACTCCTCGATGTTCACCCTTCAAAGCTTTAAAGCATGAGCATGGCAACGAGCTCTACAGCATGCGCATGCATACATGGGCCATGTACAGTTTGCCACACAGGGACCAGTACCTCGATTCTCTTTGTCAAAAGTCTCTCCCACTGCTTAAGTAGATTGATTTGCCTTCAAGTTCCATTAATTTCAACTATAAACAGTGTTAGAGATATGCATGATCAGTATTCTATACTTATTCTGTAGAAGAAAGAACTTCTAGCTAGTTCAAAAGAAAAAAAAATAGAGAAGCTAGCAGTATTCTTTGCATGGGGTTGTAACAATGGCAGTAAAAGAGTTTATTGGAAGAAGACTGAAAGAAAAAGATACATTCAAAGTGAAGTGGGTACTCTGAGATTCAGACCCTTTGCCTAGGTTAGTGGACAGTTGAATTATCATGAAAGTCCTAAGCCTTGTCTTAGTGATGCACACTCCTGGTTTTGTGTGAATTTCTAATGATGATTTCTTACGGGATTCAACTTTTAGCTGCGACCGCATACTGATGTTTCTATATAAGAGAGTTTTTACCAGAGATGTGTGTGGAGTTATATGTCACGAGTAGGAGTGTAAATGAGCTGAGCCATGGTCGATTGGATGTGTGCCAAGCCTAGTGCTCGTATTAAGTTGAGTTCGAAGAAGTTCAAGATTAACTACAAAGTGGAATGGCAATTCCATTACCGAAGACAAAAGGATACCAAGGTGGTGTAAGGTAGCAGGGAGGGTAATGGCGGAATGCGGGGGTATTGTTAGATTCCAAACCAAGATAGGTGCCAAGAACTAGAAAATACACAGATTTAATTTAGAAAATAGAGATTCACAAGAGAACTTACAAGACTTGAAAACTCTGCTCAGGTAAATCTTAGAGGTCATTTGAATGATTTGCAAGAGCATATAGCAGTCGGGCTTTATAGGAAGGGAGGAAAGGATCGGGTGCTCATTGGGCCCCATCGTCATCCTTATCTCTTTTCCTTTACAGTACCTGATGCGTAATAGGCTGACTCAGCCTATTCTTTAAAGGGCAATAATGTCGTTAGGCTTACTAAGTCTATTCCCTATAAAGTTATTGGACGACTCCCTGAGACTCAATCAAATTTACCTTTATAAAGCAGATTCGATGCTTGCCGAAAGCAGACTTAACAGGTTCGTAGGTATCGAGTAAGAGAGGTATGAATCTCAGGTCTTCCCACTTGTTGACGTGCTTCTCTTAGAGGATGAGGAACTTGTTATATGATCTAATATAGTGCAAAAGACGATTCGTTTGGCCTCAACATCCCCGTCAATCCGTCCAGGGCCAACATGAAAGAGGTAAATCACAGGGACTATTAGTTCGGAAAGTGACTAGCACATAAGGGAAAATAGACACCTAACTTCGTCAAAATTTGAGTCATAGGATCTAATATAGCTAGAGGGGGAGGGGTGCATAGGATGCTTGTGTGTGTTAAGTTAATCATGTCAAGTGCATCTTAATGGAAATAAAGACAATAGTATAAAATAATAAAATTCTAATATGTGATATAATATAGTATAGAGACTTATTCTTACTCCATGACTTATGACATATTCAATGAGTCACTCCTTTACAAGAGGCAATGGGGCAAGCCTCTATACACAACCAACCAAGGGTTGTTTACAATGAGCTCTCCTCTCTCAAGGATAGTAAAATGTTAAGCTAAATGAAAATGAAATTACGAAGAGTTTGAGTTAAAGCCTTGAGACCATAATCCAAATCCTTGTTCACGTAAGTTTGGAGAGTATTTTCATGCAACTTATAGTGGTGTCTAATGAACTCCAAGAGACTATAAAAACACTTTAATGACCCCTATTATGGCCACCTCTAATCAACTAGTAAGCTTTTACACACTTGATACATATATCAGAAATACAGACAAAACCTAACTTAAACCATATTGTCAACGTATCAAAACAATATGATTGAACCCAACCATAAGAAAGAATTGTTTTCCCAACACTTGCAACCTACGAGGAAGCAATATGTGATATCAAATTCGAGAAATAACTTAAGGCCATGAAGTTCATTTAGCTTCATGTATGCCAATAAAGTATGGAACTCATCCAAAGAGGTTAAACCCATTAGTGAAATTGGATCCTCAAGCAAAAAACTAACATGGATGGTAATGTATTGATTATGTTTAATGGATATTGTCAAAGTCAAGGAATTGACTATGATACAATTTTTTTTGGGTACGTAATCATAATCAAGTCTATATGGATTATAGTTGTTATAGCTCTATATGGAATTGACAAGAAATATAACAGATGAATGCCAAAACCATCTTCATTAATGGGAACCCTTTAGAGGATGTGCATATGACACAATTTGATTGTTTTGTTTATCCAGAACATGCAAAGATGGAGGGATGACTAGAGTATTTTAGTGCAAGTTCTTGTGCCAAAAGAATCACTACTAAATCAACTTTAAAATGAGGTATAATTGTCATTTTTTGATGTTTGCATGACCAAAAAAAAAAATCTTTGGTCAACCAAAAATTAGTTGTTGTGACTAAAAACTTATTTGCTTGACTAGAGTATTTTGATGTTTTCTTTAACAAGTTCGAATTAATCTTAACTGAATCTCAACCAATTTAGGTTGACATACTAAAACTCTTGGGGGCACTTGACTTATTTTTGGTCAACCAACACAATTTTTTTCTATCAAATCTTGACTACTAATTTTTTGCTCCTCAATACTATTTTACATCACCTAAATCAACTCCCTAGTATCATTCAATACATGAAAGCTAAATCGTATGATTATAAGGTCTACTTGTAATAAACCCAAAATATTACTAGTCAAACACCATGAGCCTTTGGGTTTAGCCCTAAGGTCGATGTTATTCCTCGAGGTAGACACTCCATACAGTTCCACACTTTATCCATTAATTCTATTATCTAGGCAAATACATAAGAACAAAGTGTATATTAAGTTAAACATATTGAAGCAAAAGGTGATAAACATATTAATTAAGTTAAACATATGGTTAAACATTAGAACACTATGATCAATTATCATACTTTAACTTTTCAAATATATTTAACAAGTAGGTCACAATTTCATTTTGTTTTTTCTTGGGAGATTTAAATTGTTTCTTGACATACTAGTAGTAAACAAAAAAATATATATAATTGGTGATTGAAATCAAACTACTCAAACTAATTGACGTGTAAATACAGAATTATTACAATGACTTGCAATTTGATAATTCTTTCAACCTCCTTCTTGGCCTCTTCTTCAGAATTTCTTTTTGAAATTGAGATAATCTCTCTCTCTTCTTGCATATCATACATATCAATTTTTTTTTCCAATGTCAAGAACAACTTTTGCTCCATGTCCTATAATGTTCACAAAAGACTTGAAAATTGCTGTCTTGCTTCTCTTCTTCTGAGGTAAATGCTTAAACCATATAGGACTATCAATAGGAGTATCCCTGTAATCATAGTGACTTCGATCACGTCCTCTCCTAGTCCTTGTTCTAGAAGCAACTGGTTTAGGATAAGGATCCACTACAGGGCTGCTTGATTCAGCCAAGATGCCTTGCTTTTCTATTATTCCAAGTAATTCTTTCACCCTTTTATTTAGCTGCATGTTCTCCATTGTTAGCCCCTTAAATTAGTTTCGATGAATAATACAATTAGGACATTCATTATCACTTGACCATCTAGCTTCAATATCAGGTACTGATGATATCTCTAATGGATGTGGAGTAACATCAAGGTTAGGGAGATTTTCTACTAATGTATTTTCAAAAGGGGTAGGGACTAGTTGAATAAATTATCAGAAATAATTATTTAAAACTGTAAATGAAACTTAGGTGATAGTTTCGATATTTACCTTTTCAGATGAGACTTAGTCTAATAAAGCTCTCACTGTACTAACATGTGGGAGTATATCTCGACCTATTTATTCATGCACCTTTAGTATTGTATGGTTGTTGGATTGAGACATGCTTCAAAAATCATGTCTACTTCATTATACAGAATCATACATATATAATAATGTCCATATAAAAAATCACATTTACTATTAAAAAAACTTATAGTTAAAAGATTAGCAAATCCCTTTAAGTATGAAACTGAAGTAGTCGTTTGAAATGTTTGACTTGATGAAAAAATATCCCAATTGAAGGTAATTGGGGAGTAATAAATTGATGAATCACTTCAACCCAATTGAATCTAATTAAATTTTCAAAATTATCTACAATATCTACAAGACCTAATAGAACCTTATATATACTAGAAGAAAATAATACACAAACAAATATATACAATTTACTTTACAAAATACTAAAATATCATTATGTACTTCAACTCTATAAGAATAGAGTTTAAGCAACTCCTCAATTCTTGATCTAGTAGATTTTTTTTTAATTAGGGAAGTGAGCAAGAAAGAGGTCACCCAATACATTAGTTGAGTTCATAGGAACGGAAGCACCTCTATCTAAAATACCAAACAACAAAGATGTATCTCTTCTAATGAAAGCAACTGGGACATCTGAAAAATTTAATGTGATTAGTTTTCTTTTATATGTTTCTAACTTTTAAAATTAGAAAATGTACCTCAAAATATAAAGGTTTAAGATGTTGAATCCCAATTTTAAAATATATTCACCAGTAGGCCACGAATTTGCTAAATATCTTGTATGCAAAAAAAATGAAAGGGGACTATTTAACGATCCCTTTGTGTCGATCATGTAAATGAATATATCCATGATCCTTTCCTTTCATTGTTGGATGGCCAAAAAAATTATTAAAGTGACCTAAAACACTGGTCCATTAGAGTTTATGGCCAACATCAATTGATTGTTAGGGCTACAAGGTTGCAAACATAGTCCCACATTGAAAATATATGGGAAAGATCATGGGCTTATAAGAGAAAGATATCTCCAATATTGGTATAAGGCATTTTGGGGAGAACCAAGAGCAAATCTATGAGGGCTTAGGCTAAAGTAGACAATATCATACAATTGTGGAGATATCTAAATTTTTTTGGTCCTAACAATTGATATCAGAGCCCGGACTACTAGAAGGTCTAACTATCGATTGTGCTCAAGAGTTATAGTCTAATTGAACCATGTGAGTTAAGCCTTGAACAAAGAAAGTATGGCTCCCGTGTCTTGATTAAGAGAACCAGATACCAGGTAGAGATGTTCTAGTTGCGACTAGACAATGAAATCCTAGTAGGTTGGGTGGATCTAGGGACAGAAAGGCCTAATGGGTCGAAGATCAGACATCAAGCAGAAAGGTTTTCTGCTTGAGGGGGCATGTGATCCTTTGTTTCGGGAGGGGGGGGATTGTTGGGGTTGCAAGATTGCAAACATAGTCCTATATTGAAAACGCATAGGAAAGATCATGGGTGTACGGGATCGTAGGCCGACTAGAGGGGGGGTGAATAGACGTTGCCCCCAATGCTTTGGTTTCTTCCTACACGGTTAGCATGCACAGCGGAAATACTAATAATTAAAACTAAGCTAACAAAGGAACAAAACATTTAACATGGTTTGGAGATAAAACTCCTACTCCACGGCTGTCTATTAGGTGGACGATCTCGATCTGTCGATGGATGATTCCCCGAAAAACCTCCGGTTAGCTCGCGTAGCTCCTTATGGGTGTAGAAACCTTACCATAAACCTGTACAAGCTCTTGAGCACATAGACTACTAATTGACCTTTAACCAAGATCAATTTCATCAACCCTAGCCAGCCAAACCGAGCTCCCTTAAATAAAGCTCGTGGCTGAACTAGTTGTTACTAGTCAACTAGTTCAACACCAGTCGACTGATCCAGTCGAATTCTAACGTTGCAACCCAACGTTCGAATTCCCAGCCAACACTAGTCGACTGCACAGAATATCAGTCGCCTAATCTTTTTGTGCCCTCTACCAGTCGATTGATCCCATACCAATCGACTGGTAAAACCCTAAACCTAGGATTTCTCTTTCGAATACAGTTCACTTGCACTCGGACCCTCACGACTCACTTGACCTTCCTTTGTAGCTTTGACTCTTACCTTCAAGCCTTTTTCACTTTGGCTCTCGTCGCTCGGATGCATACAAGCCCGTGGATCGTTTCCACATGACATCTTTCGCGTATGCCTCAAAGTGCGCTTCCCTTGGCTCATCGTTGTTGCCTTGTCCATGGTCCCTTGGATGCCTTTCCATCCTTCACCAGACCCGAAGCCATCAAGTTAAGTCATATATGTATCCTACAGAACTTGCACACTCAAATACATATATTAAATACAAGGGTGATCTCAGCTTAAACCCTTTGCCCAAACATCAAAACACATGGTCCCATGGACTATAGATTGCCTCAACAATTTATAAAAGAAAGATATCTTCATTAGTATGAGACCTTTTGGGGAGAGTCCAAGAGCAAAACCATGAGGTCTTAGGCCCAAAGTGGACAATATCATATCATTGTAGAGATATCTAAATTTTTTTGTCCTAACACTGATGACTAAAATTATTCAAAATATACATTATTAATATAAATAAACAAATGTACATGTACACAAATAATTATTTTAAGATTTTTTACATTGATATAAATAAACAAATGTACATATCATTGGTGCTAGTTTTAAAAAATCAACACTAAAGTACCCATTTTTTTAAATCAGCACCACTATGTTTAGAATAGTCCAGACTAGCTTTAGGGTGATGTTGTTCTTCAAAATCAAGCACCAAAGTGATTTCACAGTAGTTTTTAAATAATTGGTTCTTAGAAACTATGATGGGTAAAAGACAAACACTTAATATACCTTTGCAATACCTTTTTGCATCATTCTGAAACACAAATACAAAAATGAGAGGAGGAAGATGACTAATATAGTTTCGACGTAAACCCTAACTCACTCACCGTGAGCTAAAAGTTGAACAAGATGACTTATGTTTAGGGTTGGAACCGGAGGAAAGAGAAGAGCAGAAAAGAGGTGAGTGTAGAAAGAGTAAAGAGCAAAGATAAGTCCGTGCGGAAGAAGAAAAGGATTAAAAATATTGGGTTTTGGCGATGTCAAGTACCTATGTTAGATGTCGCCCACAATCGCTCATATAAAAGTGTGCAAGATATCATTTCTATATAATACTACTCTCAATTATTTTTAGTCAAGTATTAATATAGAAGTACAATATTAATACATTGATATTAACATGTATTGATGCAATCTGACCTGATTGTTATTTTGGTGTTCACACCGATTTAAGTTTAGGTGAGTAAGATAAGTTCGGCTTAAGTCCTGGTCGGGGATTGGGCACGAATTTCGGTGAGTGAAGCCGGGTGAAAGAAATCCTAGTGAGTGAAGCTAGGTGAACGAAACCCTGGTAAGTAAAGTCGGGTCCCGGTGAGTGAAGCCGGGTGACGGAAACCCCGATGAGTGAAGCGGGGTCATGGTGAGTGAAGCTGGGTGACAGAAACCCAAGTGAGTGAAGCCGGGTCCTGGTGAGTGAAGTTGGGTGACGGAAACCCCAGTGAGTTAAGGCGGGTCCTAGTGAGTGAAGCTGGGTGAAAGGAAACCCTGGTAAGTGAAGCTTGAAGGATCGTCTAGGCGTGCTAGAGGGGGGGTGAATAGCACTTTTTCCAATTGGATGATCTCTACAAAATCGTTAGCGCAGCAGAAATAATAATATGCAAAGTAAATAAGAAACAAACAATGCTAACAACCTGATTTACTTGGTATCCACCCCGGCCGGGTGACTAATCCAAGAATCCTTCAGTGGATCAACCCCCGGATAACCTCCGGCTAGATCTGTCACTCCTTGTGGGTGGAGAAACCTGGCCACAACACTTCGGACGCTCTCTGATCACAGTAGACTACTAACCCACTTTATCCAAGTGAGTTTCGTCAAGAATCTCAGCCACCACGAAGTCCTCTTTAAATAGGACTCGGGCTGAAACCCTCGCTACCAGTCGACTGGTCTAGCCTTAATTGCTAGCCAACTGCTAACTCAAAGGCTATATTTCGAGGATACCAGTCAACTGCCATTTTACCAGTCGACTGGTCCAGCTCCGAAATCATTCTGTGAGTTTTATCAGTCGACTGCCCCAGTGGCAGTCGACTGCCCCACTCACACACCTAGGGTTTCCCCTCCCGAGTATACTTCTCTCAGCACTCAGACCCTAGGACATTCCCGAGTACAATCTCACAGCACTCATACCTTCATGACTCGACTGACTCTTCATCCGCAGCCTCGACTGTTGCCTTCGCGCCCTCTTCATCTTCGTCTCCCGTCCCTCGGATGCACACAAGCCTCCAGCTTGCCTCCACGCCATCCTTCACGCATGCCTCGAAGTTTGCGCCCCTCAGCTCATCGTCCCTGCTCACCAAGGTCCCTCGGGTGCACACAAGCCTCCAGCTTGTCTCCATGCCACCCTTCACCATACCGAGGCCGTCCAGTCAAGTCCATATGTGTAACCTGTACAACCTGCACACTCAACATACACATATAAGAACACAAGGGTAAACCTAACTTAAATCCTTTGCCCAAACATCAAAACTCATGATCACTCCAGATCACAGATTGCCTCAACAAAGCCGGGTCCTAGCAAGTGAAGCTAGGTGAAGAAAACTCTGGTGAGTGAAGCCAGGTCCTAGCGAGGGAAGCTAGGTTGAACCAAGTTCCCAGTGAGTGAAGCTGGCACGAAGTCTTGGTCTGGGGGACTGAGCATTGAGTGTACTGGTCGGAAAGGGCACGTGAGCTCTTTCTTGAGGATCAGAATGAGTCAAAGAAGGCAATGGAGCCTGTTCTCTAGACTTAGGGTCGAAATGGTCGGAGCTGGATCGGTCTGTAGTCCGATCAGGGAGTTGGCACTAACTCCTGCGGTTGTGGATCAGTCTGGAGTCTGATCAGAGAGTTGGAACGAACTCCTTTGATAATAGATCGGTCTGGTGACCGATCCAGGGTGTCTGATCATTCTGGTGAACGATCAGAAAGAGAACAGAAACCTTCTGTTGGTTTCTGATTGTTCTGGTGAACGATCAGAAAGAGAACAGAAGGTTTAGGTATAAACCCTGATCGGTCAAGCTGACCGGATCAGGGCCATCCTGGACCGATCAGGATTGTTCCTGATCGGTCAGGAAGTGACCTGATCGGTCACCTTGACCGATCAGGATCTAACCTGATCGGTCAAGTGACCGATCAGGGGGTTTGAGTTGAGAGATCAGGCTGTGGCCTGATCGGTCAGTGAACCGATCAAGCCGTGGTTGGATTCTTGAAGCTAAACCTTGAAGAAGTTCAGGATCGGTCTGGTAACCGACCCCTGATCATCGATCGGTCTATGAGACCGATCAGATTGTTACTAGATCGATTAGGAAGTGACTTGATCGGTCAGAGCAGTAACTGATCGGTCCGAGTGACCGATCAGTGTCTGATCACTTTAATTTGAATCGTTGTCAGACTTACTGATCACTTCTAATTTCACTCTGATACCTGCCGATACACTATGATTTGCTATGCTAATCTTTCTGATGAGTGTGCAGGTGATACAGAGATGACACAAACCAGAAGGAGGGTCAATTGGCGACTTTCGCTTCGGGCAGGTTTATCTGTTTTCCATTCGCAGGATTCAACGATTTCTGGCGCGGGCTGGCAACTGTCTAGTGGGGTTGCCGATTAACCTGAGGCTTAGCTGAAGAGGCCTTCAGTGGACTGAGTGCTAGTAGGTCAGTGGTGACGGAGATATGGTTCAGCGGTTGCAGACACGCCTGGTGATGAGCAGAGGCTTAAAAGAAGGTTGGCAAAGAAGAGACAGTGTAACGTTTGAGAACTTTGCGAGTCGATCAGCAAACAGACACAA
>JAGFNQ010007059.1:272528-421267 GCA_024364735.1 Boesenbergia rotunda | reverse complement strand
CTATTTGTGTCAGTCCCCACTAGGCTGACTACGTCACACCTAGCCCAAGTAGTGTCTTTCTCGTCCTTTGGATTTCTAATTACTCTCATGTATTTAAGAGACTCGCACTCTAAACATGATATACTCTGGCCAGAGGTTTTGAGTAATAATCCGACGATAGGCCTGGGTATACATCTCCTCGTAAGGAGTGGTGAATCCTTTGTAGGCTGTTCAAACATTTTCGGGCACTTCGGCTTATACCCAATCATCCTGGGTCCACACCTCCTTGGAGATGCTTGCTTAAGATGTTAAAGTATAAGTCTCCATGACCAAGATGACTTGAACACCGCAAGTCAAAGGAACATCGCACTTAAGCCGCAGTAAGAACTTCAGTGACATATCTATATAGATAACCATATGAAGTCTTACAGCTAGTCACTCCAATGAACTAGTTCCCTTAACTAGCATCCATGTTTATCTCCGGACATCCCAATGTCACCAGCCAGTGAGAATCAGCTGATTAGAGAATAACCCATGCTAGTCTCAACAGAATTGATAGTGCCCGTATTTATCAATTCATCGACTAGGGATATTTTCAATACTTCACATTTGCATATTTAGAGATAATCACTAGTTGTGATCCCATCACAAATTCTCTTATGCTGTGAGTTGTATTGCGGACATTCAGTAGATGAGTTTAAGATCCCAATCAAATACACAAGCATGTATACTCAAATAGTGAATTATCATTTATTAAAATAAATGTTTTACAATCATAAGGCGATTGCCTTAGGACACTTCTCTCATATCACTAATAGGTCGGTCACCCGAGGTCGGCCACAAGGAGCAGGTCACCCGGGGTCGGCCACTCAAGGTCGAGCCTCCGAGGTCAGTCATCTGAGGTCGGTCACTCATCTCGGGTGTCTCCAGCTAGACGACCCAAGGCCGCCCCATGAACGGAAATGACTCAAGACCTAGGCTCATCCGACCGACCCAGACTGTGAGTTAAGATGAGATGACCGAATGAACATAAGCAATTACAGAGACACCTCCTCAATAATAGTGTGTCAGACCTCTGGCATAATCATCACCTGACAGAGCCGCCAAGCATTAATGAAGATCAGATCAGGCAGTTTAGACAAGTTATCAGGCAGCTATGGCAGTCTCACAGAGCAACTAAAGCTATCAGGGGCTCAGTCTGCCAACTGGCCCATCCTTAATGAGATAGGACAGCTCTGACATGGGAAAGAGCTTCCCCCCTATATAAACCCCCTTTGGGCTCCAAAGAGGAGATCGCTGCCATTTGCAACCTCAACTCCCCTTTGTGTTCTCTGTTTTGATCCGACCAGAGTGATTGAGATCTGATCTGTAGTTGAGCCCGACCCCGACCCCCACGCTACAGCAGACCGGGTTCATCTTGGTCATACGGAGTCATCTGAGGGAGAACTGATCTTCGCTTGTCGACAGGATCAGTCAGCTTTAACACTACTTTTCCTTAGCCCATATGTTCAAGGTTGATGAGTTCCCTATGAACAATTTATCTTCATTGACTTCTTCAAAGTTGTGGAACAACTCCTTGTTCGGCACACATGTCTAGTGGTACCGATATCGATCCATTGTTATCGTGCGTTTGAACCCACTAGGTTTAGCTCGAAGACCACGGTGTAGAGGCCCTCTGCTTCTTCTTCAGCTTTTTACATTCTGAAGATTTGTGATTGACTCGGCCACAGTTAAAGCACTTCCAGAGAACTTTTTGCTCATGCCTCCTCTGGGTCACATCTTCGAACCGTTACGAGTTTGGTCATGCTCGACCACGTTGGCTTTCATAGTAGCCTGAGAACAACTTTCTCTCTAAACCCTTATTGTCTTCTTCGATGCGAACTCTAACAATGAGTTCCTCCACATTCATATTCTTCCGCTTGTGCTTCAAGTAGTTCTTGAAGTCCTTCCAACTAGGAGGTAACTATCAATAATTGCTGCACTTAGAAGTTTCACTCAGAACCATACCTTCTGAGAGGATCTTATGCAAGATCACCTAAAGCTCCTGGATTTGGTTGATCACTATTTTGGAGTCAACCATCTTGTACTCCAGGAATCGGCCCATGATGAACTTCTTGGCCTCCCGCATCCTCCATCTTGTATTTTTTGTCAAAGGACTAGCACAACTCCTTAACCATTCTCTTTGTGTTGTACACGACATACAATGAGTCAGAAAGGTAGTTGAGGATGTAGTTTTAGCATAGGAACTCAGAATGAGTCCAAGACTCCACTACATTGATATTCTGGACATTAGCATTCTTGGGAGGGTCCTTGGTCAAGAACTGAACCAAATTGAGTGTAGTCAAGCAGAAAAGTACTTTCTGCTGCTACCTCTTGAAGTTCAACCCAGTGAACTTCTCTAGACTTTCCCCATGGTTGATTTAAACATTTCCAATCGGGGCGGAGGGGCCTTCATGTGATGAGTCTGTTGCACATCAACACTTTTTATAGTCAACCCAACAAAAATGACTTTGTTTCAAGATTGTTGGACAATCTGTCAGAGATATTTGGGCCGAATTGAATTACATAAAAGTAATTTCAACTTATCTGTCGAGATGACCTAAGTAGATAATCTTAGGCTATTGGCTTTGAAGGTTGGGCCGAGTTGCTAGGTTGTCTAAAAGATGGTTGTTTTGTATCGCTGAGTTAAAGCAGAGTGCCCTCGAGTGGATCGTCAAGTCAAGAAGCTAAGTGGTCCCGAGTGGACTCTGAGTCTTCCAGGTGGATGCCAAGTCGGGAAGGAAGATGCTAAGTGTTTCCTCCACTCAGGAAGCACGTAGTCGAGTTAGAAAAAGAATTCACCGAGGGAGATGTCGAAACCTACGCTCAACGCAGTTTTCTTGACAAAGATTCGTCCCACCTCCGGCTGTGCTTCGAGATTTTCTCAGGTCGTTTGTTCCCAGGAAACAATGGTAAACCATAATTTCCACCAACACACTGGTGATCAGGCGAATGAGAGGTACCCAAATGTATCACGGGTATTCTGTTGAGTGAAGTATATATGCACGACCCAGAGGATAGGGAATGCAAGTGGATGGAGATTTCTTTTGCTTCTCTTCCTCTACACTTGCTCATGACCTCCTTTAAAAGGTGCGTTCACCCTTGGTGCAATAAATGACATTCAATTTGAGTTTAATATCGCCATTAATGCCGAGACGTTACGAATCACCATTAATGGTTTTAATGTTGTTATTCACTTGGGCAAATTTTGCCATGATCAGTCTTGCGCGCACAAATCATGCTCATGAATCAACTTGGTTCATTACAAATTCGAACCCTAGATTTACGCCCCCCCCCCCCACATACTCACAGGTGAAATAGAGTCTCTACTTGTATATTTATTTATATTATACATGCATAAGCAATAATATAAATTAATAATAATGCCAAGAAATCAAAGTGGGACTAAATCTATATACAAAAGGATATTTTTTTCTCTCACCTCTTTTCTATTCACTTATATTTAATAATAAAGTCCCACTTGATTTTCTTTCTATGTACTTACTTGTCCCTATTCCACTTTTGAATATGTTGTGAGATAGGTGTTAAGAAAGTCATTTGGGGATTCTCTTATAATCTAAAATAATTAATCAAGATAAATAACGTTGAATCTGAAATAATCAATTCGGTCTTATAAAAAATTTTTATCGGTCGTCAAGGTAAATCAAGGAAGTGCACAGATTCATCTGAATAACTAGCATTCTTAGGTCTGTTATCCATTACAGGAGAAATTCCTGATAATATATCATAGTTGAATTTTTAACTCTAAATCCTGACTAATCATTGAAGGACCTAATCTTGTCATCTTACCGGGCAATTTTGTTGTAATATAGATTTCGTGATTACTATAATTCAAGAGCGAATCTTGTGAGCTTAATTACATAATAAAGTGAGAATTGGGAAGAATGTGATTTGACTGTCATTGCATTTGTGTGGATGAAGGTTAACGAGAGATAAAATGTTAAATTTGACTGTGCGAGAAGACGATGCATTGTACCTTTATAATTACAGTTTATATAATCGATTGAAATAATTTTTTTTAATTTTTTTATAAAAATAAATTTACTTATATAATTAAATGGCCAGCTTATTCTATTTTTCAAATATAATTTACATTTTTAATTACTCATGTTGTTTAACTGCCCAAGCAGTTTGAGTTTATTTTAGCTGATAAAGGCCTAATGTGAGGGGCCTAAACCCATGGGCCGGCTAAAAATGTTTTATAAAATTTTTTTTCTGACCATAAAAGATGTTTGTACTAAAGTTCTATCAAAACATCTTAAGTTTACATAATTTTTTTTTCTTTAGTGATGATGTGAGATAATTTTTATTTGGAATAAAAAAAATGCTCTCTTTAACATGCATGTATTTCACGTACTACATCAGTTTGTGACGGCTACACAATATTATCTGATTAAGTTAAATAAATACTAATTTTATTATTATTTTATTGTAATAGATAGTCAAATTGTTGGATGAACCTTTTATTTTTAATCTTATAAAATATCCCAGCCAATTATTGTACGATGACTTTATATCATTTGTGGAGATAGACATTTTAGTTTATATATATATATATATATATATATATATATATACTGAACCTTTAATTAATTTGGACAATTGTTGATCCAAAGTGTAGAACATATATATTAAAATGTGAAAAATTAATCTTTGACTGTTAATTGATCGATAGTCAAGATTCATTATTCTCAAATCCCCTTAGATAATGGTTTAAATTGACCGACGATTCCAACCTTGTTTTATTGACATCAATTCTGCGTGTAATTAATTTTATGTCACACCAAATTTTATCTTAA
The DNA here is from genome assembly GCA_024364735.1 of Boesenbergia rotunda. Lineage (NCBI taxonomy): Eukaryota > Viridiplantae > Streptophyta > Magnoliopsida > Zingiberales > Zingiberaceae > Boesenbergia > Boesenbergia rotunda. Next base: position 416,429 of record JAGFNQ010007059.1, on the reverse strand, counting down.
TAGCTTAAATTGACAAGGTAATTTGCTGTCGGCCAAGTGGCTTTGTACTACAAAAATTTTATCGGATTGACTTAAATAAAAACAATATAAACATGCGCTAATTATCAGTATAAACTTGGCCTTGCATGCACTCCCCAACCGAAAATTTCTTTACATGCACTCCCTGATGGGATTGACAAGACAGTTTTGTGTGTTATTTTTTTTATCAATATAAAAGAGTAAAAATTCAGTATAAATCGTAAAGATTTGAGTATAAATTGTTTGAGATTGAGTACTAATTTAAGAAATTTGAGTACTATTTGAAAAAATTTAAGTATACATTGTTTCAGTATATAGTAAAAATTTCAGTATACATTATCAAAATTTAAGTATGAATTGATTTAGATTGAGTATTATTTGAAAAAATTTGAGTATAAATTTTAGAAATTTGAGTATGTGAGGTTGCATCTACCATGAGGGGTCACCGAAATTTTATACTCAAATTTCTTAAATTAGTACTCAATCTCAAACAATTTATACTCAAATCTTTATAATGTATACTGAGTTTTCATTCTTTTATACTCACCACATCAAGATCTTCACATGAGGGGTCACCGAAATTTTGTACTCAAATTTCTTAAATTAGTACTCAATATCAAACAATTTATACTCAAATCTTTACAATGTATACTGAGTTTTCACTCTTTTATACTCAATCCATTAGGGAGTAAATGCAAAGGATTTATCAAGTGGGGAGTGCATGTAAAGGCCAATTTGGAATTGGGGAGTTTTCTCCAATTAACACTTATATTAGTGTAATCTCATTATTGGCGCTTAATTTGATTAAAAATATGTGATATATCTTGAAGAAAACGAATATTAGCAAGTACAGTAATAGGGGAAAAAATAATATCTAATTATTTAAGCAATTGTTTGGTTTTCACTTCATATTAGAAAATAATTATAATCTTTTGATCAAATATATCCACGGAACATTCGTTATATATATATATATATATATATATATATATATATATATATATATATATATATATATATATATATATATATATATATATATATAATTCAACAATTTTTTTTTTCATATTTAACACATGCAATATATATATATATATATATATATATATATATATATATATAATATATATATATATAATATATATATATATATATATATATATATATATAATTCATAAAAAAAAATTCTCATATTTAACACATGCAATATTGCGATTGAATTTACTGGGGAGGAATCTTTGCAACAAACGTCAGGGAGGACGTCATCTTTTCTGGGGAGGCGGGCTCTTGTTTACTTCCACGGAAGGGAGGCAGTTCAATCCCTTCACTTTCCATGGCTACACTCTTGCATTTCACCTCCGACGTGATTGGATTATTTTACTTACTTATCCTCTCATTCTTCTTCTCCGGGTGATAGTCCCACCACCTCGAGCACAGATTATGCATATTTAGGAAGTATTTGAGAGAGTTTCTATTAATTATTTTTTAGATTCTAACTACGCAGAAGTACTTTTGAATATTTGTGAATGTCAGATTCTGTTTTAACTTCTACAACTTTTACTCAAAAGCTGAAAGTAAGAATTTAATATTTTTTTCTGCTTCTACTTTTTTTACTTATGGTCCAAAATTAAAAATTAGCATTTATACCCTTAATAAATTTATCAATTTACATAATTATCACCCCAATTTTAAATAATATTTTATAATTTATATAATTTATATTTTCAGATTTTTATACAAATTTTTATAAATTTATATAAATTTTATCATTTTTTATATTTTTATTTTTATTAATTGTATATCTTTTATAAACATATATATTATTAAAAAATTGATATAATATTCAAAATATAATAATAAATATATAAAACATTATGGATGATGTATCAAAATTATATTTAGATAATTAATATAAAAAATAATTTATATAATTTAAGAATATTATTGTCATTTAACTAAAAATTAAGTTTGAAAGTAATTATTCATCAAACACTTAAACTTTATCATATATCAGCTTTTGGCTTTTATTTACAAACACTCCATGCTTTAGTTTCTCACTAACTTCGAGATAATCTCTATAAGAATCATTTTTTAAGAAGCAAAATATCTCCCAAATACTCCCTTAGAAACGGATCTTGAAAATATTCATCTTTATTGAAATTCAAATGTGGATTGGTTGGGTTTGCTGTCAGAGAAGATATAAACTGATATAAAATCGTCGAAGCTAGTGTTTGATACTATCTCTGTAAAACAATATTGTTCCGTTACAGGTTCTCACGGATAGTAGCAATTTGTTTCTTAAGATACAACGATGATGTCTCAAAATAGCAGCACTTCAAATTTCGAGACTAGTGAACCTTCTTGTAAGATTTTTGGATTCTGGATGTAGAAGATGAGATGTATGCTTTTTGAACTCTGGATGATTGAATGAATTTTCAGCATTCAGAGGATTCTATTTATACAATGAGAAGATGTGAGGTATTCTTTGGTAACTGCTATGACCTCTGGTTTAGGATTTATCTGGGTCATTTGATCTGAAGGGTTGTAACCCTTCAGATAGCCCTTTGATCTCAGCCACCAAATCTGGATTGTTGTAGCCCTTCAAATCCTCCTTTGATCTCAGCTGCCAGATTCGATCTGACGCTTCGGATCAAGTCTCATCACCAACGATCAGATCGTGACTCTTCGCAATCAACGCTCCAAATCGCGTCATTTGCAATCCAGCACCCTTCTTATATCCAACGGTTACCATTCGTTTGCCCAATTAGTAGTCCAGTCATCTCTCTCCCTATCCGAATGTCACATAGGCACTGTCACATCACATGACACATCACCCGGGTACCACGTCACCTGAAGCATAAATTTAAGCTCATCAATGCTCCTCGTGAGAAGTGCAAAGTGCAATAAAGCGTCGATTGTGCGCGTGCGTGCGTGTAAGGCTCACAGGTGCGAGCACCTGCTCGCATGTGAGAAGAGAACACATGTTTTTCTTTTTTATTTAACTCTATTAACACAGCAACACGTATAAGGAAACAAACACTCTTAGAATTTACAAATGCGAGGCTATTCCCTATCTACTTCCTTTTATGCTAATTTTGAGTTGACTTTAAATAATTAATTTTTGATTCACTCGTAATTGATTTTGAGCAAATTAATAGTCTGGATTCATTTATGCAAAATGTAGATTTTATTTTTAAAGTCAAGTCTAAGTTTTATCGATTGATGACATCCCAATTTTTTCTTACAAAATCGTATTTGATCTTTTTAAGATCCAATATCCAACATCAAATTATAATTCTCTTGCTTGTTTTCATTAATGTTTTACTATTGCATCATATCTGTGGAGGATAAGCTCGATTTCTTTGATTGCAAGGGAAGGTTGATGTGATGCATATGGTGGACGCTCGACAAGAGCAAGTGAAGGCTCGACAAGAGCAAATGAAGCAAACGAGGGTTACAGAGTTGAGGAGAAGGAAAATGTGAGCATCATTAACATATTTCTATTTCTTTCTCTCTCACTTTATTTTTTATAAAGTTTATTTTCCTTTTTTCCCGTTTGCAAAGTAATTCTTTTTAAAATGCTTCGGGTTAAATAAAGACACTTCAAAATAAATAAAGTGCAATTTGTGGTTCACTAATTAAAACCAGCAATTACACCCGCAAGAGAATAGTCTATTATTATCAATTCTTCGAAAAAATATTTACTAGTAATTCATGTATGTTTTTATCTATTGTAATGTTAATTCATATAAATTAATTCATTAAAAAAATTAGGAAAAGGCATTTTGGGTATCAAACTTAGCTTTTTTTATATTTTGGATACCAAACTTTAAAAAAAACTTTTTTATCCCAAAGTTAACACTTTATTTTACTTCCACTACCTAGCCCCGCTAGAGCTTTCACTACCTAGTTTCCAACTAGGTCTTCATTGCCTAGACCCCCATAAGATTTCCCTCCGCCTAACCTTCAGTTAAAACTTTCCTAGTCAAGTATCTAGTCTTCCCTTGACCTACTTGATTTCTCTCTCATACATTATCAAACATTGAAACTCAAGCTTAAGCTAACCCGAGCTTAGTCAAACTTGTCAATCTTGATCCGTAGACGATTGCACCAACATTCTTCCCCTTTTTGATATTTGACAATATGTTAAGTTTAGCTAACCTATATTAGCTCAACCTCCTTCATCTCATGTCTAAGCATGAATGGGGTTTTCCTTACCTCCTCCGTGTTGACTCTGGGACGGGTTGGCAGGGGCGGTGGGGGCGAGCGAATCGCCTTTTGCCACCATGAATGGGATTTTCCTAACTTAACTCTACATTCTCCTCCTTTAACACATATCAAAAATCTTCTCCCCAAGATTCATCCTTTCATCATTCAAACTTCACAATGAATGTCTCATACCTTCCATTTTCTCTAATGCTCAAACATGAGCATTCATCTATCATTATGCCTTTGAGGAGAACCTCCCCCTCAAAGCATGTTCCAACTTCTATCATCGTATTAACAATACTTTGAAGTTCCAAAATTTAATTAAAGTCATGAGGTTAAAAATTCACCCTTGAATATAGATCTCCTCATTAACTTCACATTACTCCTCTTTAATCATTCCTTTCTCATTTAGATCCAGAAAATTACTCTTAAATGCTTACCTAAACACCTCATAGGGTTAGGGATAGCTAAATGGACTAAATGTGGCTTAATAGACTAGAATTAGACTATTTCAGTCAAAAACAACACTGCTAATCGATTGACTTCAGCTGCCAATCGATTACAACCCATGTTAATCGATTGGCACTGGCTACCAATCAATTACCATATGTGTTAATCGATTGGCAACAGTGTCTAATCGATTGAGGTTTCTGATTTTTGAATTCAATTTCAAACTCAATTACAGAAACCATAAATAATACTACAATTGTTTAAAAATCATGAAATTTTATATAGATATTATTTATGTTATATACTATCATGTAAAAACAGTTTTATATAAAAATATATCTAATTTTCAAAGAATGATACTAATTTGGAAATCATTGAAATTTTAATGTTTTACTTCAACTTTGTATTTAACTAATCAATGGTGATTATTATCAACAAATAGACTTCACTAAGGTTTTCCAAAATATTTTGAAATGATTTTCAAAAATAATTTTCATCCATGATCTATGGAGTAAATGCACATGACTTGCACATTAGCTTTCCCCATAATTGATCTTCACATGATATATGTATTTTGATAAAACTGAAACTCAAATAGATACACTATGTCAACATCTTAGGTTTTGCTCATTCTCCTAATATCTCACTTGTATCTAATGTGTCTTATACAAATACAAGTCTATAGTTCTTGTGAGATGTATAAAGTTGTTTTCCGTAAACTAAGGAATCATGCACCTTTATCTGGACATTTTAACATTGATTGTCCTACCTAGGATGTCACTTTATGTCAATATCCTTAATCATAAGGAAATAAAATAATATATGATAATGATTATACATACATCAAATGCATGTTGGGAGTTAATCGTACGGCTAGAGGGAGTGAATAGTCAGTCACCGACTTATAATCTTTCGTTTGCTCCTACACTTGTTAGTTGCGCAATGTGGAAATATAATTAAACTAAACTAACAATGAACGAACACTAATACCAAACCTTTAACATAGTTCAGAGATAAAGCTCTTACTCTATGACAGTTTGTAAGGTGGATGATCCTGATCCGTCGATGGATGAGTACCCGAAAAGCCTCCGGCTAGCTTGTGTCACTCCTTGTAGGTGGAGAAACCTCGTCACAACCTCGCAAGCACACCTGAGCACCAAGACTACCAATTGGTCTTTAACCAAAGCCAATTGTGTAAACCCTAGCCAGTCAAATCGAGCTTCCTTAAATAGGGCTCATGACTGAACTAGCCATTACTAGTTGATTGGTGCCAACACCAGTCGACTTCTCTAGCCGAATTTAAACGTTACATCCCAACATTTAAATTCTAGCCAACACTCGTCGGTTGCACAAAAGATCAGTTGACTGATCTTTTTGTGAGCACTACCAGTCGGCTACTCCCAGCAGCAGTTGACTCCCAAACCTTAAACCTAGAATTTCCCTTTTCGAGTATAACTCACTTAGTACTCGGACCCTCACGACTCACTTGACTCTTCTTGTAGCCTCGACCTGTTGCCTTCAAGCCTTCTTCGACTTTGGCTCTCATCTCTCGGATGCATGCAAGCTCGCGACTCATCTCCACATATCATCCTTCACGTATGCCTCGAAGTACTCTTCCCTTGGCTCATCGTTCCTGCCTTGTTTACTGTCCCTCGGATGCACCATGCTTCACCGAACCCAAAGTCATCAAGCTAAGTCTATATGTATCCTACAGAACCTGCACATTCACATACACATATCAAATACAAGGGTGAACCTAACTTAAACTCTTTGCCCAAATATCAAAACACATGGTCCCACGGACGATAGATTGCCTCAATAATGCATACTTTTAAAAGAAAGACTATCATAAGTAATGATGCATGTATAGCATGACATATAACATTTTTCATAATAATAAGAATGCAAAATATGATGTCATAGCATATGATAGGCTACACAAAACATGATAATTAAAGCCCAAAGAAAATACTTGATTTTCATCTAAATTTTATCCTTAACTATTAAGCCAAAATAAGCATAAGTTTCTCCCATCTTCCTAAAACGTGCCAAAATCTCAATTTGACACATTTGTAAATTCCATCCTATTTGTACCAATTTGATCAAGTTTAATACTTTAAAAATTTTGTTGGCACACTATTACTCTTTAAGAATAAAAATTAACTTCTCATTTTCAAGGTTTCACAATACCTTGAAAATTTCCTAAAGTGTCAATTTCACTATAGTTAGGTTAACTACCCTTCTGATTAGAGTTGACACACTTTCAACTCATTTAATGTGTAGACAACATGCTCTTAGGAACCCAAAATTTATTGGTGTTCTTTGAGTATTCTAAGTATTTATTAAAGATAACTTCTCTTGATAAATTCCTAATAACTTCCTAATAACTTTTCTAGGCTTCTTAAAAGCCTTAGTTGCACTAGTCTCCTCAGAGTCAACTCTAGGAATAACCTCTCTTGTATCTTGACTTGACTCCTAAATCTAGCGTTAGTTCCATAGCTATATGGTATGAGAACATATTTTCCTTTTACTTAGGTTTGTATCCCAAATCTCTCTTGTCCTTAGATATCTCTTGTCTATTTTGACCTAGGTTGTTCTTCTTTGACCCTTTGACATTATTTGTTATTTTCTCTAGGGTCCTCTACAATTTTTCAAGTCATGAGCTTATGACTTGATTTTCTTTTCTTATATCCTCAAACTTGTATTTTTCATTCATGTCTTGGGTATTTTTCTCCTTAGGCGCATATATATCTTGCTTAGAGTTATTTTCTACCTTAAGTAAGGTAGTTCTAGCATAATATGTTCTATTTCCTTAGGATTATCATGCTTTCTATTTTCATGATAACATACTCTAAAATTATAAAAGTTATTTTTAGCATGTATTTTATCATGACTTAAATAAGTAACATTAACTAATGATATGTTAGTTTTATTCTTGAAAGCTCTCCCTTGATTTGAACTTCCTCCCTTGCTCTTGCTTGAGAACCTCCTCTTTAGACACTAATTTTGATAATATTTCTGTAGATTACACAAGAAGCACACAATGCTCTTATCCTTTCGTATCAAAGTCCCAGCTACTTTTAGGGGGGTGTTTGGTATGCTTATTTTTCATTTTCATTTTCTATAGAAAATATGATTTTCTAGAAAACGTGTTTGGTTTGTATTTTCCAGTCTTATTTTTCAGAAAAAGATATAGCGTTTTCTGAAAAACTAGAGAATGAAATAAAGTCATTTTTCAGAAAATGAGAAAATATGATTTTCTGGAAATTGAAAATAGAAAATGGAGCAAATCAAACGCCCCCTAAACTTCTCCTTCACCTTTTCCCTTACACTCGAAGTATATAATATGATTTTTATTTTTACAAATTAAAATTATTGCCTTTGCTTGTAGGCGTGGCACATGATCCTTCTTCGTTGGTTTCAGACGTTAAGACTTCTTCTCGTTTTGGTGTAAATGAACTACGATCCCCCTCAATCCTTGAGGTGGATGTCTCTTCAACTTTATCCTTTTTTATCTCTCAACCTCCGAAACCTCTTGTTATTGATCCAATGAGTTTTTCTCTTTAGATTTTACTTTATTTTGCATTGTGTTAGATGTTCATGAATGTTTACCAATTTACTCCATAACTCGGCATTTTTGTGTGCACCTATCTTACACAAAATATTGTTAGGTAATAACTTAACAAAAAGTTTGGTTATGTTATCATTAGCCTCGGATCTCTTGACTTGCTTCTTGGTCCACTTCTTCCTCTTGAAAAGTTTTCCTTTACAATTCGTTGGAATTTAAAATTCCTCTATTAACCATTGCTCTATGCCCATCATAAAAAAAAAAATCAATCCTTAATTTCCAAAAGTCAAAGCTTCCCAATCTGAAGGGTAGAGGTGCTCAGATGTTATATCCTAATCCATCTCGGGAATCCATTTTTGAACTTAAGCTCCCTTGATGATGAGCTTTGATTTGTTGAAATTAGGGCTCAATCTTTCAACTTCTTCTTCTTCCTCTAGCTCTTGCTTCTTTCGATGATTAGTCCGATGAAGAATGGTCTCACTCTGAGACCACTTGTTAGGACCAGTATGAGCTTGTATTGGGGAGGGGTGATTATCTTCGTTTGTTTCTTCAATAATGATGTTGTAGCGGAAACTTGAAGCGAAGACTCCATAATGCTAACACTTGAATTTTACTTGATATATCTATCTCTTTGAGATGACTAATCTAAGGGTTTACTCCTCACACTCATAGATACAGTATAAAAACCTCTTTCCCGAATGTGGAGAAGTCTCATACAAGCTCAAGCACACGAATACAACAAGAAATGTAAAATACACAAGCAAATACAATCTAAAATGATTTGAAAATGAATAACCTTACTTGTTTGATCTCTTGTTGCTAGTAAATGTCTCTCGGTAGTTGGAAATGTAACAACACTTTCTCCCCAACTTGCAAGAACTGGTGTTAGCTATCTGCCATTCAAACCTTCACAAAAATCCCTTTTCTAGTGATGACTTCCACTGCCTAATCGATTGACCTTACTCTCAATCGATGTCACATCAGATCGATTAGTTCAAAACTTGCAAAACAATTTTTTTTTTGTAAGTCTAATCGATTGGTGAGGTATACCAATTGATTAGCAAGGTTTAATCGATTAAGTTAATCAATTCTGAAGCTTTCTGTACTTGAAACAAACACTATCTAATCGATTAGACCAAGCTGAATCGATTGCCTAATCAATTCTAGCATATTCTGTGCTGTAGCAAAAATATCCTTAATTGATTATCCTAATTGATTTACATAAGGCTTAATCGATTGACCAATCGATTCCGAGTCTTATTGTGCTTCGCGAAACTACCCTTAATCAATTAGCATAATCAATTGAGATACGGTTTAATCAATTGACCAATCGATTCAAATTTTACTGTGTGTTTGGGTCAATCAATTACCCAACCCTAACACTCAGAATCGAAATTTGAGTTTCATTTGCCCAACATCCAGTCATTCGTGACTTGTTTGAATTTCCCGTTGCCTAGCATCTGGCCACCCTTGACTCGCCAGAGTTTTTTTACCAAGTGTCCGGTCAACTCTTAGCTCACTTGGACTTTTCTTCTCGTGCCAACTTCCTATTGAACTTTCGATTACTAAGTATCCGGTCAATCTTTGCCCACTTAGATTTTTCTCTTGCCTAGCCTCTCTAGGGCTTTCATTACCTAGTTCTCAACTAGGTCTTCCACTGCCTAGCCCCGCTAGGTCTTCCACCGCCTAGTTCTCAATTAGGTCTTCCATTACTTAGCATCGCTAAGATTTCCACTGCCTAACTCCCTGTTAGGATTTTCACTGTCTAATTTTCAACTAGGTCTTCATTATCTAGCCCTACTAGGACTTCCCGTTACCTAACTTTTAGTCAGGACTTCCTAGTCAAGTATTAGTTCATTATTTGTTATTTTCTCTAGGGTCCTCTACAATTTTTCAAGTCATGAGCTTATGACTTGATTTTCTTTTCTTATATCCTCAAACTTGTATTTTTCATTCATGTCTTGGGTATTTTTCTCCTTAGGCGCATATATATCTTGCTTAGAGTTATTTTCTACCTTAAGTAAGGTAGTTCTAGCATAATATGTTCTATTTCCTTAGGATTATCATGCTTTCTATTTTCATGATAACATACTCTAAAATTATAAAAGTTATTTTTAGCATGTATTTTATCATGACTTAAATAAGTAACATTAACTAATGATATGTTAGTTTTATTCTTGAAAGCTCTCCCTTGATTTGAACTTCCTCCCTTGCTCTTGCTTGAGAACCTCCTCTTTAGACACTAATTTTGATAATATTTCTGTAGATTACACAAGAAGCACACAATGCTCTTATCCTTTCGTATCAAAGTCCCAGCTACTTTTAGGGGGGTGTTTGGTATGCTTATTTTCCATTTTCATTTTCTATAGAAAATGTGATTTTCTAGAAAACGTGTTTGGTTTGTATTTTCCAGTCTTATTTTTCAGAAAAAGATATAGCGTTTTCTGAAAAACTAGAGAATGAAATAAAGTCATTTTTCAGAAAATGAGAAAATGTGATTTTCTGGAAATTGAAAATAGAAAATGGAGCAAATCAAACGCCCCCTAAACTTCTCCTTCACCTTTTCCCTTACACTCGAAGTATATAATATGATTTTTATTTTTACAAATTAAAATTATTGCCTTTGCTTGTAGGCGTGGCACATGATCCTTCTTCGTTGGTTTCAGACGTTAAGACTTCTTCTCGTTTTGGTGTAAATGAACTACGATCCCCCTCAATCCTTGAGGTGGATGTCTCTTCAACTTTATCCTTTTTTATCTCTCAACCTCCGAAACCTCTTGTTATTGATCCAATGAGTTTTTCTCTTTAGATTTGACTTTATTTTGCATTGAGGTTAGATGTTCATGAATATTTACCAATTTACTCCATAACTCGGCATTTTTGTCTGCACCTATCTTACACAAAATATTGTTAGGTAATAACTTAACCAAAAGTTTGGTAATGTTATCATTAGCCTCGGATCTCTTGACTTGCTTCTCGATCCACTTCTTCCTCTTGAGAAGTTTTCCTTTACAATCCGTTGGAATTTAAAATTCCTCTATTAGAGCAAACCATTGCTTTATGTCCATCATAAAAAAAATTCAATCCTTAATTTCCAAAAGTCGAAGCTTCCCAATCTAAAGGGTAGAGGTGCTCAAATGTTATATCCTAATCCATCTCTGAAATCCATTTTTGATCTTAAGCTCCCTTGATGATGAGTCTTTGATTTGTTGAAATTAGGGCTGAATCTTTCAACTCCTTCTTCCTCTAGCTCTTGCTTCTTTCGACGATTAGTCCGATGAAGAATGGTCTCACTCTGAGACCACTTGTTAGGACCGGTATGAGCTTGTATTGGGGAGGGGGTGATTATCTTCGTTTGTTTCTTCGATAATGATGTTGTAGCGGAAACTTGAAGCGAAGACTCCATAATGCTAACACTTGAATTTTACTTGATATATCTATCTCTTTGAGATGACTAATCTAAGGGTTCACTCCTCACACTCATAGATACACTATTAAAAACCTCTTTCCCGAATGTGGAGAAGTCTCATACAAGCTCAAGCACACGAATACAACAAGAAATGTAAAATACACAAGCAAATACAATCTAAAATGATTTGAAAATGAATAACCTTACTTGCTTGATCTCTTGTTGCTAGTAAATGTCTCTTGGTAGTTGGAAATGTAACAACACTTTCTCCCCAACTTACAAGAACTAGCGTTAGCTATCTGCCATTCAAACCTTCACAAAAATCCCTTTTCTAGGGATGACTTCCACTGCCTAATCGATTGACCTTACTCCCAATCGATGTCCACATTAGATCGATAGTTCAAAACTTGCAGAACAATTTTTTTTTGCAAGTCTAATCGATTGGTGAGGTATACCAATTGATTAGCAAGGTTTAATCGATTAAGCCAATCAATTCTGAAGCTTTCTGTACTTGAAACAAACACTGTCTAATCGATTAGACCAAGCTGAATCGATTGCCTAATCGATTCTAGCATATTCTGTGCTGTAGCAAAAATATCCTTAATTGATTATCCTAATTGATTTACATAAGGCTTAATCGATTGACCAATCGATTCCGAGCCTTATTGTGCTTCGCGAAACTACCCTTAATCAATTAGCATAATCAATTAAGATAGGGTTTAATCGATTGACCAATCGATTCAAATTTTACTGTGTGTTTGGGTCAATCGATTACCCAACCCTAACACTCGGAATCGAATTTGAGTTTCATTTGCCCAACATCCAGTCATCCGTGACTTGTTTGAATTTCCCATTGCCTAGCATCTGGCCACCCTTGACTCGCCAGAGCTTCTTTACCAAGTGTCCGGTCAACTCTTAGCTCACTTGGACTTTTCATCTCGTGCAACTTCCTATTGAACTTTCGATCACTAAGTATCCGGTCAATCTTTGACCCACTTGGATTTTTCTCTTGCCTAGCTCTCTAGGACTTTCATTACCTAGTTCTCAACTAGGTCTTCCACTGCCTAGCCCCGCTAGGTCTTCCACCGCCTAGTTCTCAATTAGGTCTTCCATTACTTAGCCTCGCTAAGATTTCCACTGCCTAACTCTCCGTTAGGATTTTCACTGTCTAATTTTCAACTAGGTCTTCATTATCTAGCCCTACTAGGACTTCCCGTTACCTAACTTTTAGTCAGGATTTCCTAGTCAAGTATCAGTTCTTCCTTTACTTACGACTTATCTCTCATACATTATCAATTGAAACTCAAGTTCAAATCAATTTAAACTTAATCAAAATAATCAATTAATCTTGCCCAAATACAATTACACCAACAAATCTAATTAATAACTTAATCTTCTTCCACTAAACTAAACAATATCCAACATCTGCATGCAATTTTAGTGTCAATTATTACTTGCTATCTCAAACAATTCAAACGAAACTCCGATGTCAAGTCCCATGGCTTGATTAGATTAAAGAATAGGCAACTCATTGATTGGATGTATAGACGACTACTCGTTAATCCAACCATAGCTATAATATTTTAAGTGTAGCTACGAAAACATCCAATTTGGATTGCAATTTATCTACTAAACGCTAAATCCTAAACAGAAAATCCATTGGCCGACATATTTAACACGTTCAAGAAATCTATTGAGTTCATTTCAAATAAAATCCGTGTATTTTCTATTTTACCAATCTAAATGCATATGTTTCCACCACTACCATCATCATACTATTATTATATTATTATTAAAATAATCGAGATAGCATCGAATTTGAGAATATCAATTCAATTTTATATAAATTTTTAATCGATCGTTAAGGTATTAGAAATAGATAGTAGTATCTAATATCTCATGATTAAGTATCTCGTCTTGAATAATAATTTGACACTCTTAATACTCTTTCATTGCACCGTAAGTACCCATGGATTATTGTTAGATTCTATATCCTTCAAACTCATATTCATCGGATATCGAATACACATCTGAATATTCATACTCATTCAATGATTAGATATCTTATATACTAATAATTTTTTTCTTTCAATTCAACTATATCATTAAAAAATAAAAAAAAATAAAAAAAAAATATATCACATATTAATCAAATCCAATTTAGAAATTAGTTATATCTATATATTTTTGAACGGTCGGAACGTATATATCCATAACATCGAATCGAATATCGATTGATATCAATTTTTCATTGAAATATTCATTTTTATTATACATATCATCGCTCTTTTTTCTATATCTTTTTTCATTCGGTTCGAATATCGAATTTTTTATGAGATTTGAAGAAAATTAACATTTTTAGTGCAGGATGGTAATTGCGAAGCATTGGAGGATTTTAATCGCATTTAAAATTATATATGAAGTAAAAAAATAAAATATTTAGATTACATGGGTATTTTAGAAAAAACCTTTTAGCAATCAGTGGATCACGCTCTTCTTCAGTCGCTTCATCTTTTCTATAAATAGGCACGTTTGCACCGAGCAGAGAGCAGAACCAGCCAGTCCGTTTAAGGTCGTGCCCGAGTTAGCTCAAACTAATGGGAAGCGTCCAATTGGCGGAGTGGCCCGAGCCCATCGTCCGCGTCCAGGCCCTGTCGGAGAGCGGCCTCGCCGCCATCCCCGCCGGCTACATCAGGCCGCAAGCCGAGCTGCCCTCGCTCTCGACCGGCGTCGACGCCGCCGCCAATATCCCAGTGGTCGACCTGGGAGCCGACGGCGAGGCCGTAGCCGTGGTGGCGGAGGCGTGCCGGGAGTGGGGGTTCTTCCAGGTGGTCAACCACGGCGTTGACCCATGTCTAGTGGAGAGGGCCCTCGAGGTGTGGCGGGAGTTCTTCCGCCTGCCGATGGAGGCAAAGCAGGCCTACGCTAACTCGCCGGCGACGTACGAGGGCTACGGCAGCCGCCTCGGCGTCGACAAGGGCGCCGTATTGGATTGGGGCGACTACTTCTTTTTGTACTTGCTGCCGGAGAAGCTCAAGAACCAGGAGAAGTGGCCGGCCCTGCCAACTCATTACGAGAAATCAAAGTAATTCATGAAATTAATTATAGTTTTTCTCTTGATTTAAATTATTGAAAAATTAGTCTATCACGTCTAGGCAAACTGTGCAAGAGTACGGGGACGAGTTGGTGAAGCTATGCCAGAGGCTCATGAAGCTCCTGTCGCTAAGCCTGGGCTTGGACGCGGACCGGCTGCCGGCGGCCTTCGGCGGTGAAGATGTCGGCGCAACCCTGAGGGTCAACTACTACCCTAAGTGCCCGCAGCCGGAGCTGGCGCTAGGCCTGTCGGCGCACTCCGACCCCGGAGGGATCACCGTTCTCATCGCCGACGACGCCGTCAAGGGCCTTCAAATTAGGAAGGGCGATCGGTGGGTGACGGTGCAGCCGCTTCCCGGCGCATTCATCGTCAACATCGGCGATCAGGTTCAGGTAGATTTATTTATAATTTGTAACGGCAGAAACTTGTTAACTGAAGCATTAACACGAAATAAAGAGGAAGCCGTCACGGGCTTGCTCGGTTGGTAAGGTGTCTAGTTGCTTGCATCCGAGATCTCAGATTTGAGAGTCGTCAGTCGCACACGAGGGAAAAATCTGATATGTTGGCTTAAATCCTCTTGGCCCCAAGTGCCTTACCCGATCAGTAAAATCGTGATTTATCCTCTCTAAACATTTATGGGGTCGGGACCAGAGGGTCGCTAAGGTGACAATTCCACCTTTTTGCAACGAAATAAAGGGGAATTAAAAATGAATCATTAAATACAAATGGTTTACAGGATTTTTCTCTTCACTGAACTGACCGATTCAAATATATATATATACACACAGATATTGACGAATGGAGTATACAAGAGCTTGGAGCATCGGGTGGTGGTGAACGCAGAGAAAGAGCGCTTGTCGTTGGCTTTGTTCTACAACCCCAAGAGTGACGAGGTGATGGCGCCGATGGAGGAGCTGGTGACGGCGGAGAGGCCGGCGATGTACCCGCCGATGACCTTCGACGAGTACCGTCTGTTCGTGAGGAGCGAAGGGCCGAAGGGCAAGTCCCAAGTCCAGTCGCTCCAGAAAAAACCACACGTATGCAACCATGCATGCATTCGTGGTGGCATCATATGAAAATCAACAAGCGACATGCATGATCGATCAGAAGGCAATAAAAGTTCTGTGGCTTGCAAAATTATAAAGTTAATTCATAGATCTATACGCAGCATGCGTGTTGTACTCATTTCAAAAAATTTATAAAAATAATATTATGTTGTACATCTTAACCTAGGATATAATATTTAGGTTTAAAAAATTAATATTAAGTACTCATGATGAATGATTCATGTGTAGCATATATCACCTCGCCGTAAAGATATCCTAAAAGTTTAAGTCATAAATTTATCCTTTTTCAGAAGAAATTTTAATTTCGCTTAAAATATTCTAATTTTTCATTTCACTTTTTATTTTTTTTAAAAAAAATATCTAATTTTAAATATGCAGTACCATATTTTTTATCCTCGTAGTTTTATATATCTAAGATGATATAAGTGTCAATAATCAAGAAACTGGCGTTTCATGTCACATGTGGGACACCTTGAGCACAATGATCCATGCTCTCACTCTCGTTCATTAATCACTTGTTTTTCGGTAGATGTTATGTATTGAGATATATATGTGCTAAAGAATTAAAATCACAATTAATAGCTTTTTGATTATGTTAGAAATTATATTTAATAAAATAAATTATATTTATTTAATATATAAAATCAAATAAGATTAAATACTAGTGAGTTTGGTTTGTGAATAACAGTCAACAAAGATGATGAAAATTTATAAATAATTTTATTTATTAAATTATATTAATTTCTTTTTTAGTTACATATCAATAGTATGTAAAAAATAATATAAGTTTCGTAAATTAGATATATATTTTACCTAAATTATAATGATAGTTGAGCTTGATAAAAGTTTTCAATAAAGCTCAAACATAATTAAGTTCAAGTGCTCGGACAGTTTACACCCTAACTTTATTGTCTTCATCAAAGTTAATTAAGGCCATAATTCTTAGTTATGATTCAAAGGGATTCGACAAGATGGCATTTAATAGACGATAGAACAATCACATGATGACAACTTTTATATATATAGCTAACGTTGTTAGTTCATCAACTATCACCTAATTACAATATTTAGTAATGAACGCAAATACCAAGTGGGTTTTCCGTCGACATCTTCAATAGATTTTCCAGAATCCACCAAGTGCATGAACCCGTACCTTCACTGAATATGTGGGCCATGTTAAATCTGCAGGTTTTTAGAAGTTCAGTAGTTTCATGTTTTCTAAGCCAGACATGTAGAATGAGTCTCTTGCGAGAGGTCAATTCGATCTTGCATATGAGTTTTTTTAAAAGTCATCAAGATTTTGTTTCACATAATTATAGATTTAGATAAGACAAATGAATATAGTAATGATATATACTAATGCACAACACCCTCTTGACAATTCATATTTCACCCAGAATGTGATAAACATGAGATACAAACAAAAGTAAACTCCTCATTCAGTTGTGAGGAAAGGGGGCACCCTTTTGAATCTATATAACACGTTTCCTACAGTGAACCTTTTTTTTATTTACAAATTAACAGGCTAACCAATTGCTGTTCGACAAAGTAATAGCAAAACCCAGTTCATGTCTCATTTATGAATCCTCCAGCGCCAAGGCTTTGCATATTGGGCAGATATTCTTAATTAGCAACCATTGTTTGATGCAGCAAGAATGGAAATCATGTCCGCATTTCAATCTGGCAATGCAATCTCTATTTTTGTATGGTTCCTGTTGGCAATATGGAAATATCGATCAGAACAACAGATATAGAAGTGGTGGATCAAAGATAGTATCTCTAATGAAATGAATTAAGTATATAATTACCAAGCATATGATACAGTGTCCTTCCTCGGACTCATCCAATCTTTGATCACAATAGTGCAGTGTTTCCAACAAGCATTTGGAAATAGCATCTTCTGACAAACCCGTGCTTACATTGCCTATTTGTTCTTCCAAAGCAAGTAGTTCCTGTGAAAAAAATTCAACAGATTTTGGTGGAGACTCTGGTCAGCAAAATCCTCCTTGGAATCCGTTTGCATTTTCTATAATGATTTACATGACGCTATGTTACGAATTACAAAGAATACGCAATTTTCTTTTACCTCATAGTCCATGTTATCTATATCTAGTCTCATGTCATGATGCTCATCGAACAAACTCCTTGGGTCACTGAAGGTTGATTGATTCCTGATGGCTGCAGTCTGCATTGACAATTCATGAGGAATTATTGTTCTCTCACACAACGAAGAAAGAAATGATGTGTAGAATTTAAGCTCGCCTCAGATAACCATCTTCTATGCCCACTGTCCTCATCTCCAACGTAGTGAGTCCTTGTCCTCCCATTGACATAACCTACCGTTGGAAGCTGTCTTGAATACCTTGGAGGAACAACACCGTCCGCAGATGGTAGCCACATGTCTGCCAAATTGGCTTCAGCACCAACAGCTCCATAGCTCAGACTATCCCGATAACCTACTCCTTGACCATAAATTATTCTGCTATTTACTACCATGTTCCTTGTAGGCTGATTTGGAACAAGACAAAAGTTGCTATATCCATCAATCTCCCCAGTAGTATTCCTCACATAGTGGTGATGCAACTGGTTTATCTCTGTAGAAACCAACACAGGTTCATATCACCAAGATGATAAAATGATTAGCTGAAACACATTCAAAGGTGCCACTTGGACAAACCTGAAGGAATAAGCCTTGTGTAGGGTTCAAGAGAAAAAGGAGCATGGTTCCATTGGGCAAGAACATTCAGGCCAGAAGTATGTGCCACTGATTGAAGATGTTCTGAAAAGTTATTGGATGTATGTATTGGCAATGAGATATTTCTTGGCTGACGCACATTGACATTATGACATCTGATATTTCTTTGATCTTCCACATAACCAAATGGATTGTTCCTTCTATGATCAGAAATCATGCCAATAGGCTCCCAAGGTAAACAATGAGGACCTGCTGGCTGTGTTGGATCTAAAAGCTCGGCTGAAACAGCATGATTGGAACTTCCAGCATTAAGGCATGAATTTGTGCTTGCATTCTGAGAAAAATAGTGAATAGTAGGGATTTTCCTTTTATATGTTACGGTGTCAAAACCCGTTGGAGGATGAGCTGCCACATTAATATCCCCAATATTAAATTGAGTGAGACAAGGTTCATTGTGGATATAATATGGTGGGAATTGACTAGAGCTGCAAGAAGACCAACTATGCATAAAAGGATGCTGAGAAACTCCTGCATGAGCAGCAGCATAACAAGGAACTTCTAGGTTGAAATTTGGCAAACATGGATGAGTTGTTGGGGAGGAAGTATTGCTATATGGTTCTGAATTCAACCCACAAACTGTAATATTTTCAGAAGGATGCATGAAAGAGCTGGATCCTGCAAACAGACTCAAGGGTCTATATTATTATTATTATTATTATTTAAAAAATTATTTGAGTGACTGTGTCACCGCATTTTATTGAGGTCCCAAAGCATGATACAAGAGGGTCTATATTAAATTACTAGATAAAAGTTCAAAAAGTGACAACAATGATGCATGAAACTCACATACCCAAAGTCAAGCAAGGATCATGGTGCGGATGATTCTGTATTTGCTCATGATTCATCATATGCATAAGAGGCTGACCAAGCAAATTTCTATGTTCCATAGCCTTGTGTCAAACCAAAAATAGCATCTACACTGTAAAGTTTTAAAATAAACTATACTTAAAATTTCATGCTGAATATAAACAAACAAAACATTGAGATTTAAAAACATGCCCCCCAAAGATCTAGCATTAATTTATAAATGTTAGAAAGAATAGGTAATCTACTCTTATAATTATCTAGTTAGCTCCCCTATCTTCCGATTAGTTAGTTACTATTGTAATTCTAGTTGATAGTGTAAATAATATATCAAGTTTTCTTTTAACGTGGTATCATTTTCCTTAGGAAGAAAAAAAAAATATATCTACAAGTCTGACACAAGTAGGCAGCTATATCATTTTGTTATTGGTCAACCTTGTCTTGTGACACCCATGCTGAATGATAAATAGACAAAATTGCATTCTACATAAATGTTGCTTTATCATGATAAATGGTAAATAGATAAAATTCCATTTTTCATAAATGTTGGTTTATCAAATCGCTTCTGAAGCTTTGTAGTACTGATACTAAAAAAAATGATGAACCAGGCAGCAGACAAATTGAACCTGGGGTGACCAGCCCGGTCCCACGGAAGTTTCCCACCGGTCACCAGAGTAAATCAGGAAGCGCTCGCGATGGCCAGTCTAGAAGCCCAGCGTCCCAGGGTTCGCGCCCCATTTGGAGGAAAAATTCCTGCAAAATGCACCGTAGCTGGGGATCGAACCGCGGATACCTGGGTTAACAACTAGTGACCTTACCGCTGCACCATAGCCCCGGGGGCAATGTAGTACTGATACTAGTTTGGTATCTCAGTAGCACTTTAAAGTTAATGAAGGAACATAGGCATGATACTCTCTACCAATCATGCTTCCACCTGTTGATCTGTGAAGAAATTCTTAGGGTCCAATATTTCAGAGAATTTCTGCCTGCATTGCTTGTACACCCTAAATTAATGAATAACTACAATTTACAGGATATATTCTGATATATACACTGCATGCATCAATGAATAATCAGAGAGTTAACATTGGAGGGAATGCAATTCAAACCGTAACATTGGAGAACAAGGCATGTAGAAGTTTGATTCTTAGTCTGCTTAAGTCAAAGGTTGCTTTATGATAGCTGCAGTCATTTTTATACAAGGAAAACAGAAGTAAATGCAAGGTTATCAGAATTATTTACTTAAAGAAAGGGCCAACGTGTCTATGGGAGATTGTTCTATGCTTATATATGTTTTCTCATTCATTACCCTAATCTGAAAAGTCAAATGTTGGACGCTTCTCCTCCCAAAAGATAGAATAGTAATGCTTGGCTTCAGCAAGAAAAAGGACTTCAGAAGCTTGCGTTATACATTTTGAAGTATTGAATCCTGAGGAAATGAACCTAACTCTAAAATCTAAAATTAGAACGGGAAGAAAGATTTCATGTACACTACAGTTTAATGAGGATTCTCAACATACAAATAGAAAAGAGTAGTAGGAGAGAGGGAAACTGGAGGCAGTAATAACCATTAACACTGGACAAGAGAATCTGAAATAAAGAACAGTGAGAATTTCACATCAATATATAGAAACATAGTGTGTTCTAAAGAATATCTGCTCTCTCTCAAAACACGTAGATAGCAACACAACCAAGAATGAGTCCTATCAGGTAGCCTCCCAAGGAAATTGCAGTTTGGTCTGAGGAGCAGCACAATGATCAGTGAAATTGGGGGAGAAACTCCGAGTGTAGGATGGACAGTGATTAGAGGACATTGTGCTGTTTTCTCAAACTCAATAGACTAAATCTTATCTTTCTAGCTTGGACACACAGCACAAGTTGGAAATTTCTTAACCTGGAAAACTTGCAAGATCTAATTTAAAAAGAAAAACTTTAAAAAAAACAAGAAAAATACGGAAGAAGTAATCACATCCTTAGGAATTCAATCCAAATTGCTTAAAGTGAATAGCTAGCAACTAAGTCAGGTAAAATATTATGTATCTTCAAAAAAGGAAGGAATTCACAAGTTTAAAGAACCTCTCTTTATAAGTGACCAATCATGCTTTTGCCACATCACTACTTGCAGTCTCTCTGTGAAGAATTTCTTCGAGAGTACCACAAGATAAAGATAAACTTAACAACCCCATATTTTATAGAATTTCTGTCTGCATTGCTTGTACACCCTAAATAAATAAGCATCTATAATTTAGTAGATTAATTTTGATACACACACTGCATGCAGTGGTAAATAACCAGAGGAGTTAACTCTGGAAGGAATACAATCTGTAGGAGAATAAGGCAGGCACATAGACCTCTAGTTCTTGGT
Source organism: Boesenbergia rotunda (assembly GCA_024364735.1). Lineage (NCBI taxonomy): Eukaryota > Viridiplantae > Streptophyta > Magnoliopsida > Zingiberales > Zingiberaceae > Boesenbergia > Boesenbergia rotunda. The sequence goes on along the minus strand of JAGFNQ010007059.1, from coordinate 394,690 downwards.
CTACAAAGTCATAAGTTACTTTATAATAACTGCAGTAATTTTTAGCATTGTACAAGGAAAATAGAGGTAAACAGAAGGCTATCAGAACGTATCTATTAACAAGGAGCCAGATGTATCCATGGGATATGGTCTACTGCTTATATATGTTTTCTCATTCATTACCCTAATTCAAAAAGTCAAATTTTGAAAGCTTCTCATTTATGAAGGTAGAATAGTCATGCTTAACTTCAGCAAATAAGGAGGAACATCAGGAACTTACATTATAAATTTAGAAGTAATTTGAATCTTTTGAGGAAGTGGGCCTACATCTTAATCAAATAAGTGTTGGACGAAATGGAACTGTTGGACGAACTGGACTCCTTTCGGAGAATTTTACAATAAATTGAAATTACAAACAATAATTCCAACTTAGCTGTTGAGTGGCCCGAGTTGCTTTTTACACAAACTGCAGTCTCCCGAGCTGAATTCCCGAGCTCCCGAGTCGAATTCCCGAGTGGCGACTCCCGAGCGGTGAGTTTCCCGAGCTCCCGACCAAGTCTCCCGAGCTCCCGAGCAATGTCTCCCGAGCTCCCGACCAGGTCTCCCGAGCTCCCGAGCAGTGTCGGACGTCTCCCGACCAGGAAATTGTTGAGGCCTGCGCAGCGCAGTTTCCTTGAAACAGATGTGTCCTCCTCCGGCGGTGCTTCGAGGCTCAGATGGGCGTCTGTCTCTCAGGATACAAAAGCCGAACCACGGGCACAACGGAGCATTCGTTGCTCGTGGCAAACTGAGGAAATACCCGAACGCTATCAAAGAAGGTCGGAACGAGGTGGAGTGGAAGAGAATCTCTTTGTATCGTCTGTGTCTTTTGCTTTCAGTCACACCTTTTTATATAGGCTCAGACCCCCGCATTATTCAATGGTCGAATTAACGAATTTTGCCCCGACCGGTCGGACATTCGACGCGCGCTGGTCGTGCACACACACGAGTTCACTTGGTTCAGTACAAATCCGGGCCCTGGATTTGCACCCCCCTCCCTGCGCACCCACGCGTGAGAGAGAGTCTCTCCCCTAACATTTGTTCACAACTATCATGCTTGTGAAACAATATAAATCAACATTTATGCCTAGAGACTCCCTATATGGGACTAAAGTCTCATTCACAATGAAGCCTCTTTATTCTCCTCTTCACTTTCCATTCACTAGAAAGTTCCAATGTGGGACTAAAGTCCCACCAACTCTCGTTCCATTCACACTATATTTTCAATAATAAGAAGAAGATACATAGATTTGGTGTACAATACAGTTTAATGAGGGATCTTAACATACAAATAGAACAAAGTAGCGGGAGAGGGGGTAATAGGAGGTAGTAATAAACATCAAAACGGGCAACAGAATCTGAAATAAGGAACAGTCAGAGCTCCACATTGATAGAACACGGTATGTTCTAAAAATTATCTGGTTTATCTAAAGCCTGATGCTAGCAACACAACCAAGAATGAGGCCATCATGTGGACTCCCATGGAAACTGCAGTTAAGCCTGAGACACAGCACACTCATCAGCAAAATTACGGGAGAAACTTGTAGCATAGGATGGAGAGGGATTAGAGGACGTTGTGCAATAACACCTAAATAAGACACCCAAATACAGCATGCTATTTTCACAAACTTGATAGGCTAAATCTTATTATATCGCTTTAATACACTATACAAACATTGGAAATTACAAAACCTGGAAACATCCAAAACCTAATTTTAAAAGGAAAAAGAAAGAAAAGAAAGAAAAATATTGGAGAAGTAATCACATCCTTAGTAATGCAATCCAAATTGCCTAAAATGAATAGCTAGCAACTATGTTAACTAAAATACTATGTACCCCACATAGACAAATCATAAATTAATTTCTCGAGTAATTGATACTCAAAACTATTCAAATGACGAATGGTTGGAAGAATGAAAAAATTAGCTCGAACATCAGTGTGGTTTATGGAGCAAATGCTATAATAAAAAGGTACACTCGAGAGCCGTCTCATGGATATGTAGGGAGATTAATGCAGGTACACAGGTGGAAGGCACATGGTTGGGTGAATTGCAGGTCATGAGTTCCCACAAGATTTGACCCCTGACTATTACGCCAGAATATCATGTGTCCACTATCTATGCTACACACTGGGGGCACAAATGCTATAATTCAATTATACATAAGTGTTAATTCTTATGAGACCACTAGGGGTATAAAATTGACGAAAAAATAATGAGATCAACAAATCCAAAATTGGGTTGCAAATGGAGACCGAATTGATTAAATTTAATTACGAATTAACTAATCTCCATTAAATCAATATTTTAATTAAATTAATCTCAAATAATTTAATTCAATAGACGTGACACGGTGACAGTGTAATCAACTCGTGCATTCACATAACAATCTAGGAAGTTGTGTGTGCCCGTGCCATTTGAGAAGCAAACATCAAATCTCATGGCTCGAACCAACGCGCTTGATTCGGTCTGAGATCGAGGGATGGGCCAACTCTTGTTGGATCGTCCTCTATTGACTTTTGTTCAGTCAGCTGCTACCGAATAGTTCTCTAGAGGTGCAACTTTATCTGGGTTGACTTCTAACGAATCGACTTTGAGCGAGTCTACATCTGCGGAATTGGCATCAGGTAGACAAAATCTTGATAAGTCAAGTTCTATGGAAGAGATCAACAAGATATTAGAAGGGGGTCAAGATGCAACTCCGTGTTGCTCCTCTAACGCTCAAATTGGAGTTTGGGGAGAAGAATGAAAAATAGCAGGAAAGTTGTAATAGCGAGGATATTGTGCATACCTTCTTTACTAATCGTTGCCTTATACAGAGAAGGAGAAGAAGAGACATTAGATCAATAAAGAACCTCTCCCTAGAATGGTTGTGCCCCTCCTCTTTATTTGATGTCTCTAGAAATCAAAAAAAGAAAACTAGGGTTGGCTTTATTATAAACCTTAATAATAGAAAAGTTACACAATAGGATGTTTATATAGTTAGGTTACATACCAAGAAAAAGAAAAAGACTAATCTATCCTTAATAGCTAATAAATAGAAAAGACTAATAATAATAATATAATCTAATATCTCCTCTCAAACTTATAATGTTATAGTTAGAAGTATTGAGAGTTTGTCAAACAAGAAACGAAAGAGTGAAGTCGAATGTGTCTTGGTAAACACATCAATAATCTGTAGATTAGAAGAAAGAAATGGCAACGTAATGGTGTCAAGCTGAAAATGATGACGGGTAACGTAGCCATCAATTTTAATATGTTTCGTCCGCTTATGAAAAGCTGAACTGCGCACAGTACTTGACTTTTGTGGAAGATCTAGAAATAATATTTTGTTTCTTACTCTTCCAAGAAATAAGGGAATCACCAAGAAAAACGTAGAAGCTAGGGGTAGATTTGCATCAGAGTATGTACGCAACTCTAGAGATGAAATAGAAGGAAATAAAGGCGTCAAAATTGAGTGCCCCGAAGATACTTGAGAATACAAAGAACGACAACCTAATGAACAGCAGTGATAAACTAACTAACCACATGAACAACATGCGCAATATTTGGACGAATTACGGTGAGGTAAACCAAGCTCCCAATAATAGTTCGGCATAAGCTAGAATCCGATAAAGGTGGCTTATCAGATGGAGAATACCGAGCATTAATCTCAATAGGAGTATGAACAACTCTATTATCAGTAAAATGTGCACGTTCAAATAGATCAGATATAAACTTTGACTGAGATAAAAGATAACCTTTTGGGGAATATACGACCTCAATGCCTAGAAAGTAGCGTAGTATACTCAAGTCTTTCATAGCAAAATAATGAGCCAACTCAAATTTCAAGGAAGTAATTCCATCAGAATCATCACCGGTAATAATCGTGTCATCAACACATAATAATAAAAAAATACGACCTACACTCGAACATTTGACAAACAATGTTGAATCATAATTACTATGATGAAAATCAAGCGAAATAATCACTGTAGAAAACTTTTCACACCAAGTACGAGGTGATTGTTTGAGACCATAAAGTGTTTTACTAAGCCTGCAAACTTCATTAGGTTGGTGTGAAATACTAGTAGAAAGTGTCATATAAATTTCTTCATGAAGATCACCATTTAGAAATGCATTCTTTACATTCATCTAAGATATTATCTATCGACAAATAGAATCAACATCAATCAGAGTACGAACAGTTATCATTTTTGCAACAGGACAAATGTTTCCTCATAATCCATGTCATACTCCTAAGAATATCCTTTACCAACAAGATGAGCTTTGTATCGTTCGATAGATCCATCATATTTAGTTTTGATTTTATATACCCAACGAGAACCAATGGTGTGTTTTCCTGATGGCAAAGGTATCAAATCCCATGTATGAGTCTGATGCAGCCAGTTAGTTCCTCAGTCATAGCATTTTGCCAAAGTGGGTTATGAACAACTTCTCTATAGGATACAAGCTCAGAAAGACAATAAACAGATACAACAAATGAAGCAAAAGAACGAGAATAACAAGAGTGAGCAAAATCTGGTAGTTTTGTGGACTTACGAACACGAATGGATTGACGACGATGGAGAGAAGGATCATCCGCAATCTCAGAAGATTATTGGGTAGTGGTAGGAGGAGCATGTGGAGTAAATGTCTCAGGAACCAAAATACTAATTCAGCTGAGCTACTAATAGGAGCTGTGGGTGAAGTTTCCTCAATGTTGTTATTGAAAGGATCAATGCAAAGCATACCTTTGTCATATTATGCGAACTAGCCGAAATAGAAAAGAATGAAATATGCTAAAAAAACACAACACAACAAGAGATATACAATTTTTGACTAACGAGATCAGAGCAATAATATCCTTTTTTACCAACACCATAACCCAAAAAGGCACAAAGCAGACCGAGGGACTAATTTATTATGCTCAACATGTGGACAAAGGACAAAATAAGTACAACCAAAGACATACAAAGAGTAATATGCAGGAGCGTGGCCATATAATTGTTCAAAAGGTGACAAGCCTGAATTGTGTGAGGTTGAAATTCTATTAATCACATGAGCAGCGGTAAGAATTACTTCCCCCAAAAGATTAGGAATACTGGCAGATAATAAAAATGAATGGGTTGTTTCAACAAGATGCCTATGTTTTCGTTCAGCCACACCATTTTGTTCAAAAGTATCTGTATACGAGGTTTGATGAATAGTACCATTAAAAGCAAGTAAACGCGAAGAATCATTCGCAATGTATTCACCCCAAATCATAATGAAAGCACTTTGTAACACCAGAATGTTGAGTTTTCATAAAAACCCTAAAGTTATTAAAAATGGTAAGATAATTAGACCTATGATTCATAAGATAAACCCAAAAGTAACGAGTGCAAACATCAATAAATGAAACATAATACCTTGACCCCCTTTTGTAGGAATAGGAGAGGGTTCCCACATATCAGAATGGATAAGATCAAATGGAACAGAGGAAAGAGAGACTTTTATAAAAGGATAAGGCAGAAAATTTGACCAGTTTACAACCACTACAATTAGAAATATCATAACTTTTTAAAGGTTCTAATACTCCTATAGAAGCTAAAAATTGCAAATGAGATGTTGAAACATGACCTAAACGAGAATGCCAAAAGATGAACGACTCAAACGAAAGGATGATAAATCCACACTCGAAGCTACAACATATGATACTTTGAGTTGATCCAAAACATAGAGTCCTCCTTACCTACGGCCTGTCCCAATTAGCCTCTAAGATCGCGGGTCTTGAACGTAACAATTGGATGAAAAAAAAGACTAGGTATCCAGACTCACATAATTGACTAACAGAAATAAGATTTAAAGTAAGAGTCAGAATATAATAAACATCAGTAAAACAATTGAACTAATGGTATAGGGAGTACCATCAGCAGTCACAATAGATATAAATGAACCGGGAGAAAAAGAAATAAAAGATGATAAATTATGTGACATATGTGGGAGGCACCAAAATCCAAAATCCGCAAGGATGAAGATATACCTGAAATACTAGACGATGACAAACCTATATTAGAGAAAGATGACATGACAAAGGATTGTAAAGCAAAGAACTGTTGAAACTGCTCAAGCATATACAAATCAAGTTTTCATGAAATATTCTGATGTAGCAATGATGACTATTAAGGTCGTTGCTGCTGATATTGTTGCTCCAGTGATAGTTTCTGCAGCTGCGGTAGTTTACCTTTATTCAACAATAATAGACACTGAGACTTTTAGTGTCCCTTATTTTTGCAATAAGCACACTCATCACTAGAAACCTTCGACGCCGACCTATTTTGATTATGAGTCAGAGTCATTAAGAATTGTACGAACGCACACAAACAAAAATCATAACTTCCTGCATTTGCAACCGATGAGCATCTTAATCTGACGTCTTTCCCGCAACTGACGCAATTCCTTGCTTTGCCATATTTGAACCCAGCCTTACTAAATTGCTGGTCCAAACCTTTCATTGACTCGGTTTAAACTTTACTGGTCTTGGTCAAGTTATTATGATTAATCCCAAGTCCCCCCAAGCACAGGCGACATAATCCGAGGTCAGCTCGACTTAGTCCGACTTAATCCAAGTGCAATCAAGACTCCAAGTGACTCAGATCTATGTTGATAGAGTCAAGAGGGAGTCTATATTTGATGGAAGTTGGAAACGTGGATGGGGAAGTGGGCTCTCCCACTTTCCCCACTCCTCCACTTCTCCCCCCTCCCCTTCCCTATCCCCTCTACTATAAAAGAGGAGGGGGTGCATCCAAGAGAGAAAAGGAAGAGGAATTCGAGAGTGAACATCCAAAGAGTTCGAGGGATTTGGTTCGTGATACCGAGGGGAAGAGCTTTCCGATTCCGTGATCGTTCTTCCGACGACAAGCACGAAGAACAACGAAGGACGCGTTGAATCCATTGTAAGTGTTTACCGTTTTTACAATTTCGTAGATTCATTTTCGATTTCATGCATTAGATCTACAATATTGACCCCCACATCAGCGTTGATTGCGGTCATTCGCAGATGCTCATCCACAACCATTGTAGATGATCATGCATGACTATTGCGGACACACACAACTCACTTGCCATAGAAAGGTGTGTCTTCTTGTAAGGCACTGAACAATAGTAGCAAAGTCCACACAATGTGTGAAGTGTGGCCCAAAACCAATGGACAACAAATCCGCACCACGTGAAGACAACACAAGTCTGCACATGCCAACCAAGGAGAAATAATGTGCACTCCTTTAATTACATTAATCAAAGAAATTTCTTTTTCCAAAAAGGGAACACAATCTAAATGTTGTGTGTTTTCACCTATTGAAAGAAATCCCTCATCCATATAAAAGGACCTCAACCCTATAAAAAGAAATGTACTCCCCTTCTTAAATTACTCCATTGTGAATTCCCCCAAGCGCTTCTCCTCTCCTACTCTATAAGAGTTCCAAGACTTCAAATATTTGTTAGAATTTGAAATATGAAGTGCACCTATTTCAAATTGAAAGTTATTGTATTTTGGAAGATGATTGTGGATAAAAACATCTATAAGAGCAATATCATTATAAAGAGAGAGTTCAATGTTTGCTTCAACATTAAAATACTCCTACCTAAAGGGATAAAGCTACCCAAAAAGGTGTGTCAACATCTGAAGAAATGACTTAAACAACCAACAAATTAAATCGGTGACTATGATACCAGAAGAGATACTATCAACCAAACTTGAAGGGGTATTTGATGACTACCATCCTAAAGGGGTAAGTTAACCCACCGAAAAAGTCTCTCTACGACTGAAAAAGTGTATTAAGAATTTAAAGGAACACTATTCACGTTGCAGTATTAATGTCCTACCAGTTTGAGTCACACACTAACCGGACCCAAACCACTTTGACCTGAATCAGTTGGAAAAATATTTCAAAATTTCTTCCGACAACAAATCATGGCGAAATATATTCAGAGACATTTCCAGATTTTCTATTTTATTATGCATACTGAAGAACGACGGAATATATTCAAAGACATTAGTTTCCTGCTTGCAACATCGATCTGACAAATCCATCAAATCGCGTTGCGCTTCGATGCAGCCTAATCGATGGAATCGTCATCAAACTTATCATGAAAAAAAATTAGCTTGATGGTCCATTACATCTACCTAAATACACGTTAAAGATTTGACCTTTTGAACTGGCTAAATAAACAAAGGAAGAAGAAACACAAAGCGAACAGATTATTAACACACAATCAGCACGATCAGGACGCCACAGTCGCTAACAAAAACCGAAAAATTTAAAGGTCAAAATGTGGTGGATCTGGATGAGTCGCACCGTACCGTGGAAGACTACTTTAGCGAGTCGATTTTGACAAGGACTTGCTCCGCGCCCTCAAGATCTGCTACAAAATCAGGTATAAAAAAAAGGTGGGGAAAGAAAAGGAACTTAGCTCCACGGCTTCAACACTGCAGATAAAGGAACCAGAGAATCTAGAAAACGCAGAGGCAGAACGCATTACCGGCGGAAGCAACCGCTCCTCCCAGCTCCTAAATCAAAATCCAGTTCTCAATCCAGCTCGTGCCCCAAATCCAATACAGTGGGCTAAAAAGGAGATATTATCAGAACGCAGTACGGCTTTGGATTTACTCGGAAAAACACAGAGCCTTTTAAAATTACTAAAATCTAAAAGGGTTAATTTACCATTAACTCCATTTCAACGTTAACTCACTATTACTTTAATAAATGTGAAAGCTAAAGGTGACGTGGAATTCTGCGCCAAATTGTACTTTTTTAATGAACCACATGCCGCAATAAATCTTTATTTAATTAAAATGTATATTTAACTTTATTACTGTAATATTTGTTTGATAGCTATTATTTTTTACAACATGCTAAATAAAAAATTTTAATGAAAAATTTAATAAATGACGTGATATTTATATAGAATGATTTTTGACAGATTTATTGTGCCCTCAAAATATAATTTGATTCGAGATGATGACTAGAGGTCATCGATGATATCCAAACGAATAAAATGTCACATTATTTATAGAATGTTTTATTAAATTTGTTTATTGAGTGATAGTTATTTTTTACTGTTAGAAGATTAATCATTTTTGTTTGATTCCTCGCTTTTGTTATCCGTTTTCCATATTTAATTGATTTTTTTCTTACGGATTGATGCTGGAGATTACTACCATTACATAAAAGCAAAGATGACGCACAGCTCGAGCTTTGGCAGGAGATTATTTTTTCTTGCCCCGGGCTATGTACAATACATCTTAATTATTATTTTAAATATTTATAATTTAATTTTTAATTATGATATATTTTATAAAAAAAATTATTTTAAATGGATCGTGAATCTTCAGACGTTGGACTTCTAAATCTTCCGTTGTAAATATTTTTTAATTTACCTTGACAGTCGATGAAAAATTTTTATAAAATATTCAAAGTTGAAAAAATCTTGTTAATTTTTTTAATTGATGTTGCTTGATTAGACGATGACAAACTGATATACAAAGACAAGATCTCTAATCTTCATAAAATTATTATAAACGTAGAAATATTATTTTCATAAGATTAGTACTGAGTTATTGTAGCAGTTGTATTATGCTATTTCAGACGTAGGTATTTTTTTCTTTAAGAATTTATTTTCGTCAATAGCTCACAGCTTTATTATCACAAATAGTAACGAGTTATCATTAATATGTTAGTTGAAAGGAAATATAATTTTTGTTAAGAGATTTATTAATTAATTAAATATGTCAACCACGTCAGCTTCGCTCGGCGTTATCCACATTCCGTAGCCCATTCCCATCTCTTCATGAACGAACCCGAGACGCGGCTACCCAAATAAAACCGGGTCGACCAGAGTGGTCCCCACAGGCCAGCATGCTTGACTGGGTCCGCGACCGCCCTTATCGGCTTATCCCCGATATCTAATTAATTCTCAATGTTTTTTTTTAATTCGTATCGTTAAAAACCAGCGATCTAGAAAACAAACGAAATTCAAATTAGCCTCTGTAAATTTAAATAATATTGAATTTATATTTAAAATTATCAAATTCAAATCAAACTATTATATTCAATAATAATTTACATTTATAATATTTTATTATATATTCACTAGTTGCTTCTGAATTTTTGTTTAATTTTAAACTTGAATTTAAATAATTTTGAGATAAAGTTTGATTCGATTAGGTTAAAATCAAATTTTGAATAATTGGAATCGAATTAAAATTTAAATAATTTAAATCGAATTTGCATTGAAATTTTATTTTAATTTGAGATAAAATTGTTTATATTTTTAAATTTTAAATTAAATTTAAATATCATATATAATTTTTCAACCGGCATTATCAATATTTTTCACTATTCAATTTTGATTGGCCACGTTTATAAACACTCTTAGTGGAGTAGAGTTACCCTCAAGATTGATACAGTAGTAGGATGACTAATTTTTATTTTAGACATTTATAATTTGATTCTTAATTATGATATATTTTGTAAAAAAATTTCTTTCAAATCGGACGCGAATACTAAGATGTTCATTTTCTAGACCGTGTTGAAAAATTTTCGGTAATTTTCGATCGTCTCAAATTCGTATACTACTTAGTCTAATATTTATAAATAGAGTGGAGTACCAAAATTTGGATTTTCTAAAAGATAAGGTGGATATTATGAAATATCAAGCGCGATAAATTTTGCGATTCCTGCAGCACCATTTGTTCACCAGTTCTTCTCGATCAGACGGCATTCTATCTCTTTCTTCTCCTCCATTTCTCTCCGCTACGATTCCGCTCTCCCATTGGAGCACACTGGTTCCGTTTCTACTTCGAGGTTGCATGCCTCTTGAAGAAGCGCTGGACCTCAGTTGCTCTCGTGTATAGAATCGGAGCCGGCGACGAAAACCCTAGCGGGGGATCGATCTTGCTGTTTTCTATCCATGTTATCGGCACCGGATCCTCTGGAGGGCGTCCTCCACGCCTTTCGGGATGCTGTAACCCCGCTAGAGTCCGCAGCCAAGGGTTTGGAGTCTCATTGGCTGAATTTGACGGGCGGTGCCAGGAACGTGGAGTCCACTAAGAGGTACCGTGGATCGGTGAAGGGGAACGTAGTTACTGTGGTGGCTTCCGAGGAGAGGAAAAAGGATCCTTTTAAGTGCTTTTTTGATGGTTTGTTTCCCATCCTTTCGGATGGGAATGACGTCGGAAGTCGGGGAGGGATTTCATCGAAGAAAGGGAGAGTAGACGAGGAGCCACATGGATCTTGTGCGAATTGCTCGCCCTTTTCTTTTACTTGGTCGTTTATGTTAGACACTTTTCTGCAGGCGTTCCCGAAGCCGCTTAAATCAGTGAGGAAGTGTTTCAAGAAGCAACGTCGTGATGATGATTCCCCTTCGCGTGCGAAAGCTAGAGGAAAGAGATCATTCAAGATCATGTTTTGGGATAAAATCGAGAAAACTGCAGGTGAGGGAGACACGTTGCCAGTCCAATTGATTCTTTGCTTTGCGTTGGACAGTTTGGGTCAGAATCTCCAAATGTTTAATTGGGGTTTCCAAGGGAACAACACGAAGAACTTCGATCATCTAGCAGCTTCCGAAGCTCCAGAGTCTGATTACTTGAAAATAATAAAGGGATTAGTTAACGGAAAGAAAGCAGATTTTGATGGATTTCTTTCGAATCTGAGTTTTGCAAGGGTTGGAGGCGTACCTGCTACTTTGGTGGAGGATGCACCATCTGTCAAAGACAACGGTGAGAATCATGATAGTGGTGATGATAAGGAGGGGCCTACAACTAGAACTCCTCAGAAGATTGCCAGTGGTTTACTGAGCATTCCATTGTCAAATGTTGAGCGCTTAAAATCTACACTTTCCACTGTTTCTCTGACTGAATTGATTGAGTTTATACCTCAGTTGGGAAAATCCTCCACCGACCATCCTGACAAAAAGAAATTGTTTTCAGTGCAGGACTTCTTCAGTTACACTGAGACAGAAGGTATTTTTTTTAGTATTCCTAGTTGTCAAGGTTTTGTAGAACAGTATATTCACTTATTTTATCACAATGCAACTGAGTTAAAAGGTAATACTAGGACAATTAATAGTTTCTTTACCATGTAATTATTCTACCGGAGTATTGGACCAATATAAGTATATAACTGCATCCTTATCTAATGATGGATGATAGCATCGATGTTATTATCATGTTGTAGAATCAAGAAAAAGGCCTTAATTGGCAGAGAATCAATTGTATTTCAAATAATATTTCCCTTGGTTGATTCTGATTGTGATTAGGTGTTATTACATTTGCTATTTTCCACTCTAGACAAACAGAATATATTAAGCTCTAATTTTATTAGCAGAGAATCAAAAAACACTCCTTATTAATCATTATCATCAGAAAAGCCCTCCACTTTAAAAAAATATATCAAATAGCACCCCACTTATAATTTTAGCCCAAAATATTTCTGTGTGCTCCACCTTGGAGTTGTTTTGACCAAAGTAGCTTGAAGGTGGTGATGTTTAATACAAAACAACTCTTAAGGTGGTGTGCTTTGTACAAAACAGTTCTAAGGTGGAGTGTAGAAGGGTGTTTTGCATAGAAAATTATAGATAGGGATTGTTTTGATAATTTTGAAAGCGGGGTGTCCTTTTGACAACATGGATAAAAGGGTGCTTTTTTATTTTCTTCCTTGAAGTAAGATGATGTAAGCTTTATGTCAATAACATGATTTAATTTAATTTCGTGTTTTACTTTAGGCCGATTTGCTTACTTGTTATTTGCACTCAATGAATAAATCATTCTCTAATGATATCAAGCATCATTTTTGAGACTGCAAGTTGTTTGAAAAGGTAAAAATTGCAAGTTACACTACTCATTTTTTGACATGGATAGAAGTTATATGTGTGGCCTCATTCCCACTCCCTTTAAATTTTTGCCTCCCTTTAAACCAACATAAGTTTTCTTTTGTAACCTTTTCAATTTTTTCAATCTTTTTTACTATTTTTCCCTCAAGAATATTAATGAAATTTGTCACTCGCAATTGGTATTCATGGGTGGAAGGGGAGCCTTGGTGCAACGGTAAAGTTGCTGGCATGTGACCTTATGGTAACCAAAGTTTTAAAATTCGCTAGGCGCTAGTCGGGCACTAGGCTGCCTAGATAAGTACTAGGTGCCGCTAGGTGGATTCTATGGTATCAACATAAATTACATAATAAATCACATTCTATAACTCCAACACTATAATATCAAATTTAAAATGAGTTCAAAATTACACAACTAATAAAATATCACAAATTTATTCATATTTTAACTCTCCAAAATGTGGGCTTCTTTAGTTGCTCTAATTTCTCCAGCTCTGGTTACTCAGTATATGAAAATGAAGTTTGGTGCTAGTCGCTAGGGCAAGCCAACAAATCAGTTTTCTTGTTGGACCAAAGTTTAGGGCTTATAAAACTTAAGCCCAACACAAAAAAAGGGTTATATTTCAATTTTTTTAATTGAGCTTTAAATTTAAAAACCTAAATTAACTAAATCATGAAAATTCTGCACTATTTCTGCGATGCCTAGACGATTCGACCGATTAGTCGGCACTTAGAGCCGCCTAATCCCTCCTAGGTTGGCCGACTAGGATGTTTTCGGTGCGGCTGGATGACACCTAGCGCCTAGGCCGATTTTAGAACATTGGTGGTAACGGGTTCGAGTCGTGGAAATAACCACTTGTAATGCATGGTAAGGTTGTGTACAATAGACCCAATGTGTCCTGACCACTCCCTAGGACGCCGCATTGGCGGGAGCTTTGTGCACCGGATTGTCCTTAAAAAAAAATGGTATTCCTGGGTACTTCATGAATTGCATCCAGTTAATTTGGTTGTTTAGAAGATTGACAACTCAGATTTGTGTATTCAAATGCTCAAATAACAATGAAATTTAGACTTTGCTATGATGTGCTAAAATTTAGAATAATGTGTCCGGAGAGTTAGATTTGCCAATTGTTATTTAAAGCAGCAAAGGCTGGTTGAACCTGATAAAATATAACAGAAGAATCCTTTGCTGATCAACTTCACTGATATTTAATGGTTTTGGATGTCTCTGAGGATAAAACCACATTTCGATGCTATGTTTCTTGTACCATTTTGCAGGAAGGCGATTTTTTGAGGAGTTGGATAGAGATGGCGATGGCCAAGTTAACCTTGAAGACCTTGAAATTGCAATGAAGAAGAGAAAACTGCCAAAGCGATATGCCAAAGACTTTCTGCAACGTACAAGAAGCAACTTGTTTTCAAAATCAATTGGGTGGAAACAATTTCTGTCCTTAATGGAGCAGAAGGAGCCAAAAATTCTTCGAGCATATACAAGCCTATGCCTTAACAAGTCTGGAACACTGCAAAAGAATCAGATATTGGCATCACTAAGGGATGCAGGACTTCCTGCCGGTGAAGATAATGCTATTTCTATGATGCGTTATCTCAATGTGGGCAGTGAGGGATCAATTTCATACAGTCACTTCCGTAATTTCATGCTCTTGCTTCCTTCAGAAAGGCTTGAAGATGATCCTACGTACTGCACTCGAACATATTCTCTAGATTTCCAAAATTAATATGAACACTTTAGTTTCTAGATGATACATTGTTGTGATGTACTAATTCAATATATTGCCTATATTATATGAATTTTCCTTTTATATCTATTGGAATGAGTTATGGAAAGTAAGTGTAGAACAAGCTTCGTTTTGTAGATTACCTATAGGCGAGTGTTTAGGAATGACTGAATGACCGATCTAATTCTGCGAGGGGGACAAGACCATAAGTTGTTTCTCTCTTTCTGCCTCTCCAAAGGGAGGTGTCTTGAGTGGAGGAGGTTGTCGCCAACTCTAATCATACATGTGGATGAGGGGCTTGGAGAGACATAAAGCTGAGCCTTGACCCTCTAAAATGGCCTAGCTGTTGACCACGAAAGGGGATTTGAATTCACCCTGAGAAGAGGGGACAAGGGAGGGGTTTGTTAAAAACTTTTGAATCCTCACTCAAACCTTTTCTCCAATATCCTGAATTGTGCCTCTCAATATTGATGACTTCATTTTTCTTCATGATGATCTTTCCTCATACAACCGGTAACCTCGAGCTTATGAATCTTTCCAGATATTCACTTCTACCTTTTAGATACTTTAGTTAATTTAAATATTTTTCTTTCTGAAAATTATTTGCTTGTAACTGTTGACTTTTAGCTTAGCTACTCATTTGACAATTACCTTTTTCATATAAATTTGACTGTCATGGTATCTTTAATTTTTTCTTTGTTAAGTTTAGTTTGTCTTGGCACAATGATAAAGTTATTGCTATGTGACCTAGAGATCACATGTTCAAGTCTCGAAAACAGTCTCTTGCAAAGTAGAATAAGGCTACGTACAATTGACTTGTCCTCGAGATCCTTCATTGGTGGGAGCTTCTTGGTTCTTCCCCCCTAAGTTTAGGTTGTCTCCTGCAAGATCAGTATGCAGTTTCACTAAGTTATGTCCAGGAACAATATTTATCTAAACCATCAAAATTAAATAGAACCTCATGCACATTCTAGCGTCTAGAAGATACATCCTCGTAGAGTAAATATATCGGTTATATTTTGTGAATGACTAAATTTTCTTTTTAATATCTTGTGTTTTTCCTTCCCCGCTTGTGATATTGGAGACTTTGTGCTGGTAATATTTCTTAATGCAACCATTGGCCTTCAGGCTTATTACTTGCGATTCACTAGAATATGTTGTAAGATGTTGGCTTCTGTCTTTAGATACTTTTATTTTTAATATTTTTCTTTCACAAAATTATTTACTTGTAACAGAAGGCTTTAGCTTAGCTAGCTACTTAAGAATTGCATCGTTCATGTCAATTTTTACAGCCGTGTTATATTTATTTTTTCATTCTTAAATTCAGGTTATGTCCAGGAAGATCAATAATACATTTTCACTAGCTTTAATGATATTTCCTCTTTTTGCGTTTTCTTTTTTAATTTCTTCTTTGTGTTAGTGCCACTTTAGAATTTCAACTTTATCTGATTGTTCGACGTGTCAAAGAAAGAGAAATTAATTGTGAGAGCTGCCGGTAGATAATTTATTGATATTGTTGAAACAGTGGGTTCAGTTAGTTTCATCTCGCTTATTTCAAATTTTCATTGCTGTCCTAGGTTCTGATACTTGGACTCACTTCTCTCAATCCTCTCATTGATTATGTGCTATGTTGAACACCTAAATCCGTATCCATACCAGACATACTCAAATCTAAGAACAGGTCTTAGGCCTTTTAACTACAGTGTGTGCCAGCCACCTATGCAGTTAACCAATTTGGCTGGGAACAAAGATTCATGAGTCTTCACAAGGTATTAGATCTAAACAACTCGGTCTGGGGGCATGCTGACAAAGAAAAGAGTTTGCTCAATTAATTTCCCTTCACTGATTTCAAGGCTGTCTTGTGCCATTTATCCATTTTAAGAATAAGTTTTGCTCCTGCCTAAGTGAGTAACCATATGCGATTTGAACTGGATTTCACAAATCTTAACAGATAGTATGTGATGCTTATTTCTCTATGTTACGCCAAATTCTATAATAATCAAAATATTCCTCGTGTTTATTAATTAACTTTTATGCATGTGACAAGTTACTGACAAAAAAGAAACTAAATGCTGACATGAGCATTGCCAAAGTAGAGAGTTTTAGAAATCTTGCAGTAGCAGTATATGAAGCCATATGCAGTTTAAGATATTTGCTAACTCTGTGGCATTAAATTGCAGGACCTCGTTATGTTTTCTAATTTCTAAATTTAGCTCCAAATTTGTATATTCTCCTGGTTGATTGAGTCTATCAGTTTTGCAGCTATGCGTAGTCCAATTAGCAAACATTAACCTGATAGAATCTTGAAAATTGTTCTGCAGTTGTTGAATTAACTGCTTAATTTCATGTTACAGAAACATCTGGTTTGAAGCAGCTACTGTGGTTGTTGTTCCCCCTCCTGTGCAGATATCCACGGAAAATGTTCTTAAGTCTGCTTTGGCTGGAGGTCTTGCTTGTGCACTTTCCACTTCAGTATTGTATCCTATTGATACCATGAAGGTAATGCTATCTGCCTACTAAAAACTGAAAGCATAGATTAGTATAGAATAATGATTAGTAACTTCATTTTCTATTATAAATAAATTCACTTTTTTCTGTTGAAATTAAGGAACAGTCTAGCATTTTGTTTTATGTCAAAATTTACTATTATTTGATATTTCTTTTAGCTTTTGTTCAAGTTGCTCTGGTTTTGTTTTGTTTTGAGACTGCCTCTAGTATTTGCTATTCCATTCTGCAGAATCAATGGGAGGAGATGGGAAATGATTATTGCATTTTAATGTGTACTGTGTTTATCTTTTATTTTTTTTCCAGACACGTGTGCAAGCATCGACGCTCTCATTCCCAGAGCTCCTATCAAAGTTACCAGAAATTGGTATTCATGGGCTATATCGTGGTTCAGTTCCAGCAATCCTAGGACAATTCTCTAGGTGAGTTCTTTCTTCTATGCTAAATCTGTTCAAGCATGTTTCATCTTTGTTTTATTTTGTTACAGCCATGGACTGAGAACTGGCATCTTTGAAGCAACCAAGCTTGTGCTAGTAAATGTTGCTCCAAATCTCCAAGACCTCCAGGTATACAATAGGGGATACACATGTTTTTTTTCCTGGGTGAGATTGATTCAATTCAGCAACTTAAATGTGCATATTCTTTTAAAATGATCTTTCTTCATTATGCTGTGACTGAAATATGGCTGATAGACATTAACAACAGTGCTAGTTTGCTAAAATTGCATCCCTTAATACTAAAAAGCATTGAACAGTAGTATTTTGCTAAAATAAGCATTGACTTGGCACAAAGATTTACAATGTCCATTGTAATGTAGGTGCAATCCATGGCATCTTTTTGCAGCACAATCTTAGGGACAGCAGTTCGAATCCCTTGCGAAGTCATGAAGCAGAGGTTACAGGCAGGCATCTTCAATAATGTAGGAGAGGCAATTGTGGGTACCCTACATCAAGATGGTTTGAAAGGATTTTTCCGTGGGACTGGTGCCACACTCTGCCGAGAGGTCCCATTTTATGTCGCTGGAATGTGTCTTTATGCTGAATCTAAGAAGGTAGATAAATCCCAACCACCGTTAAGTTCTTGTTGGATTCATAAATCTTCATACAACCTGCAGCCTTTTACTCCTATGTTTCATTAGCATCATCCCTTAGGTTGACTCTGCAAGATTGTGTTCGTTTTGTTGATACATTTGCTTTCGATTGCTTTGGTAGGCTGTACAGAAGCTTCTGAACCGAGAACTGGAGCCCTGGGAGACTATTGCGGTGGGGGCTTTATCTGGTGGACTTGCTGCTGTGGTTACTACACCCTTTGACGTTATGAAGACCCGAATGATGACTGCACCGCCAGGTTTTCCATCGTCAATGCAAATGGTGGCATTCTCCATTCTTCACAAGGAAGGCCCTCTAGGTCTCTTCAAGGGAGCTATTCCCAGGTTCTTCTGGATTGCACCTCTTGGTGCTATGAACTTCGCTGGATATGAGCTAGCAAAGAAGGCCATGGACAAGGCCGAAGACGTGCCTGGTTAGATGCTTTGGTTCCTAAATGGTATATGCTCTCGTCGGTTTTGTATTTTTTTTTTCTTTTTTTGACTTCAAAAGCTTCGATTTTTTTTTAGAGCAAATCATGATCAACTTGGACAGGTTCATCGTTGACCATATGTGTACATATGGCTCGAGCTCCTTTACAAGATTGCTTTCTTGTGCTGCTGTTAGAATGGCGAAGAGAATAATTTCCATCGTGTTTCTTGTTCAGGACCTCACTGGTGTTTTTTGTGTGCCAACTGTTTCCACTATCGAATCAGTTTGCTTTAGACTGTATTCGGCTCTATTGTATTTAACATTTCTGTCAAGAGGAAGGGAAAAAAAATAATCCTTTCTTTTCTCCCTAAACCAAGTCTAATTTTCTTCATAAGCACAGAGAGTTTACTTGGAAAATGGTTTTGCATAAGATTATTCTCGGAAAAATGATTGCAGCGGATCGGCAATGGGGAGGACTAGCTTTTCTTCCATAATTAGGAGGCTGCGGTAATGTCAAATCTAGGAGGCTCCTCACATGCAGTCGAGGTGGTGAAGTTTCAACGTTGTGGTTGGTAGGGAAGATAAGGCAGTGGGTGTGAGCACTGCAGGAGGAAGCAAAAAAAACTTATCGAAAAAAAAATAAGGACGAGCACAAAAAAAGAGAGAATGACACTGTAGATGTTTTTAACCGTATTTGTGATGACATGCATCTGTTTCAAGGTCATTGTATAGTACATTCATTCTCTCACTAGATACCATCACAAAGAAATTATTTCATAATCTGTCATAGTTATTGCAAAGATCTATGTTTTATAATGAATCTCTTGTTCATAATGTGATGGCAAATAGATTGTTGTCAATACATGCCCAATCTAATTTGACGTTGAATGAAAAACAATAGATTGAAACCTTTTGTACATAAAAAGTTTGTTAAAGTATTGTTCTAGACTATAATCTGTGTCCTGATCAAATCATAGACAAGTCATCATCACGTGTTCGACTGTCTTTTGACATGAATAAACAGTGTCGCCTTAGTGCTCATAGGAGACCTGCCAAATTGGCTTGCTGTGGAAAATCTACTTTAAAGATTATTTCAATGTAAAAGACCACCTACAAGAGAACACACATGAACTTCTGACTCTAATGAGAGGGACCTCATGACTAATAGCGCAAGACTAAACTCATGGTCTACAACTATTTACAAGATGATATAACTCTATTACAAACATAATTATGTGGATTCTAAAAAGTCGTTTCAATGGAAGGTACTTAGGTTGGCGCTTAGCAGTGGAATGTGAATCAAAATATGAGAAATTTTTCAAATTCAAAAAAAAAAAAACAAGAACATGTTATGGGCATCTCATCATTTGGATCATTCGATTAATCTCACATAAAATGTTCACCTGACAAACGCTCGTAGCAATATCAAAGGATGCATGACAATATGAGTCTCCAAAACACACAACTTGACACTCCAAAACCACCAAAACTATTTATATAGTTCTTTAGCTAACTTTTCGCTTGAACAATTCACAGCAGAGAGCTATTGATCAACCCCTGCCAAGAATTGCCAACAGTTGCGTTACCACTCCAGCTGCAATCCAACAATATGCTCCCTGCTGCATCCTGCCATGTCAGGTGGCTGTTGATAGTGGAAGGGCTTGCAGCTTGATTACTCTCGAACCACAATTCTGCAGTCTCCTCCCCACTACAATACGCCCTGCCAAAGCTGCCATGGGCAGCAGCGCTACCACCAACAGCAGCTGCACTGTCCACCGACCCACTCCTTAGCATATCTAGAAAACCACTAGTGCCCACCAACTGCTTGGTCGGTGGCTGGCCAGCAAAATACAGGTTTGGTGGAGGGACTAGAGCAGTGATGCTGCTACTGAGATCCTGCTCCGATGATGCCTTCTTGGTAGAGGAGGAGGAGGTGGAGGAGGATGAAGAAGAAGATGAATGTTTCTTGTGCTTTCTACAACCACCACGTACAGGGACGTTTCTGAGGGAGCCTCCTTGAGTCCAGTACCTCCTGCAGCCCTTGCAGAAGTGCCTGGGCTGGGAGAGGCTGTAGTTGTTGTAGTAGCAGAATTTGGTGTTGGTGGAGGCACACCTAGGGCACTGCAGGGATTGCTCTGTGGGAGCAGGCCTCAGTTTTCTCTCTTGTGCTTGCTGTAGCTGTTGGGCCTTAGCGCATCTCGCTGCTGTTTCCTCGACTCCATGTCCTGCTGCCATTGTCTGAGGGGAGAATTACCATGATGTATAGGATGATTTTAATTGGCAGTTTTAGAAGACATAATTCTTGCCGATCATTGCTCTTGCATTGTTAAGGCTGATCAAGAGGAAAGAGCAATTTTTTTCTTCTATAATTCATGATCTTAAAGTTCTTATAGACACCATTTGCACCAGAACTTTGAAAACTTAGATGGACATGGAGTTTCTTCACTCAAAAAGGAAAACTTAAAATGGATATAAAGAAGAAAACTGATATTGTTCATGTACGTCTGGGAAAATACAAGAACATACAGAAGAATTAGCTGTAGAATAATAAAACAAATCTCATGTTGGATCATCAAATTCGCCAGAAACTAACTACATGTGATATTGCAGCTGGAAACATGGTTGTATATTCGATTCCAGTCCAGACCAGTGTAAGATATATGGGAAACCTCAAGAATTTAGAGAAGTGAACGATTGGGGTACCTGGTAGTAAGCGTTAGATATCTCCATGCATGCAGATCGAGGTTGAAGATCTAAAAAGTAGTGTAGGAAATTATTATAAGGCACAAAGAAAGCACAAGCAGAGTTCTTCCCTCAACTCTCAACTCATTAATAAATAAGAAAAAGATGGTGAGGAGAGAAGGAATGATTCGGACTCTGTACGAAATGATGTGGCTTTGCAACTTGCGATCTGAAAAAGGCATCAGCCGACTCGTCGTTGCATACATTAATGCACTAATTTCATTTCGCCTTCCTAATTTAATCCTCGCAAATAATATATTTAAACTCAAGAATTGAGGCCTTTTTAAAAATAAATTCCAAAATATTTTGAATCACATCGAATTGGTTGTAATATTTATTAATAATAAGAGTGAGTCGTGCGGGTTTTTCACACTTCCGCCACTAACCGCCACCCACATGATGGAGGTGGGGGGCCACCGGCGTTTGGCGTGAAGCACGAATCATAACGCCACGGGAGACCGGTCCCGCCGGGAGTGAGTGTGTCCGGCTCGTGCGGCGTTACAGGGCGAGACCGAACGCGAATCCTAAAGCATGCCTCGATTCCTTGCGTGAAAACTGCCCGATTTATCCGAACCGGATCTGACCGTCCGGTCAAGTTCCAGTGGTCCTCTCCATTTCTCTCTCTCGAGGAAGGAAGGAAGGAATCGGAAGGTGGGGCATGGGCGGTGGAGGGTGGGCCCGTGGCGGTGGCGGCCACGGTGTATGGTCGGCGTACCGGGGCCCAGCACTCGGAAGAATGCGATACCGATGTGTAGATGCCTACGCGACGTGACGGCGAAGGCGATGCGCCGCCTCCGACTAGGATTGAGGGCGGCGGGCGCGCCGCTGTCAGCTTCGCGCGTTTTCCTCGCATCCGCCAAAGAAGAAAAAACACGGCGGCCGTAGTGACACGTGAGAACAAAGCCCTGACGTCATCCCAAGGCGAATGATGAGACCCACCGTGTTCGGCGGATTCCGGAGCGTTGTCATGGCACACAGTTGGATTTTACATCAAAATCTATTTTTTTTCTCGAAAATAAGCATAGAAAATCCCTCGCGTTGAATTTGAGATTGACCAGAATTTAGCCACGATGTCCTTTTGCACAAAATACGGAAAAAAACAAGGATCTTCTGATCTGTTTGAGAATAAATACACGATTTTAAAGCGTAGTTATGTGCGGCTTCGGCACGCATGGAATGGATAAGTCATTCAATCAATGTCCGCCTTCGACTCATGTGATTTCGGCACAAATAAGAAAAATATTATTTCGAATAGATCATAGAATTTTGAAAGGAGAAGATGATGATGGAAAAATAGAAGCCTGAGTAAAGTAAAATAAATAAATAAATAAAAAACGAACCAGTAAATCCTGAATCCTAATTTTCGAATCTGCGACTTCTCAAACCTCATCAACTCCTTCCCGAATCCACGATTCTGACTCAACTCCACGACTACGCTTGCAACTCCGGAGATCTGCTGCCATGCTCGATCCCCTCTGTAGCTCTCGCCGCAGGCGCCAGCTGCCTCAATCCCCTTGTTCGTCAAGAAAAGGATTCATTGTCACCGTGGCTATAAATTTAGTCATATCCGCGAAATCTTGCTTCTTTATTTTTCCTTGATTCGTAGGCTCATCATCTGCGTCCGGCCATCCTTTGTGCATTTATGCTGTCATCTATTTTGTTCCTTTCTTTTCTTTACTCCATTCGTAATTTCGTATGAGCCAACTGGCAGATAATGTTGAAGGATCAAGTCTCCATTAGTTGGGCTAACATGAGATTAACAATATATAGTGATTTCTCCATTAAGAAATTTAAATCTTAATTGAATGATCTAATGTTTTATGAATGAAAAAGAGAAGTTTAGCTCATGGATTTAATGTATAGATCTGTTAATCTGATTTATTAATATTAATGAAGAATGAGCTTTTATGTGAATGATTCTTAGGAATGAGTCAAGGTATGTATTGGAAGAACCTTATTGAATATTGATTTAGGTCTCTTGAATTTTTTTATTGTTGGAATCAATTAAAGTCGCATATTGGTTAAATATGAAAAAGATTATGAGTTTAATATGATGGAAAGCATCTCCATTCGCATAAGACGTTTTGACAAGAGCACAAGAGCAAAGTTATGAAGGTTTAGATCTAAAGTGGGCAATTACATACCATTATGGATATACGTAAATCCTTGAAGCCCCAACATTTATCCAATTGAGCTTCTTCATATTCCTCCTCTCTTTCCCATCGAGAAAGAA
This sequence comes from Boesenbergia rotunda, assembly GCA_024364735.1. Lineage (NCBI taxonomy): Eukaryota > Viridiplantae > Streptophyta > Magnoliopsida > Zingiberales > Zingiberaceae > Boesenbergia > Boesenbergia rotunda. The sequence goes on along the minus strand of JAGFNQ010007059.1, from coordinate 371,091 downwards.
CCAAGTGGTCGCTCAATCCGTGCTGAAGATCATTACACACTGGTAGGAATTCATATGATGACAAATAAGATTAATGACTCTTTTGATAGATTCAAGTTAATTTATTGGTAGTCATTGTTTTGGTTTTCAATTTTTACCTTATTGATGAAGATAATTAGATCTTTAAATCACTACAAGAAAACTCAGGATTATCGACGGAATTACCGACGGAATTTTTTCCCGTCGGTAATTTACTGACGGAATCTGTATTCCGTCGGAATTTACTGACGGAAAAAATATTCCGTCGGTAATTGCCTTTATTTCCGACGGCGAAAACGGAATCGCCGACGGAATAGATATTCCGTCGGAGATTCCCGACGGAATAGGCCGGTCCGTCGGAGATTTCCGACGGCATAGACATTCCGTCGGAATATTATTTAAAAAAGTTTAAGGTGTTTTCCGACGGAATATAAATTCCGTCGGAGATTGCCGACGGAATTTATATTCCGTCGGGGTTTTCCGACGGCATAGACATTCCGTCGGAGTAAAAAGTTTATATTTTTACTCCGCGTATTATTTTGTTGCCGCGAAAATCCTCATTTCCGACAAACCTCCGTTCCGTCGGAAACTCCGACGGAATTCCCCGTTCCGTCGGGGATCTCCGACGGAATCCCTGTTCCGTCGGGGATCTCCGACGGAATCCCTGTTCCGTCGGGGATCTCCGACGGAATCCCTGTTCCGTCGGCGATCTCCGACGGAACGGGGAAGTCCGTCGGAGTTTCCGACGGAACAGGGATTCCGTCGGAGATCTCCGACGGAATCCCCGTTCCGTCGGGGATCTCCGACGGAATTCCCCGTTCCGTCGGAGATCTCCGACGGAACAGGGATTCCGTCGGAGATCCCCGACGGAACGGGGATTCCGTCGGAGGAAAAGCAGAAACATTAGGCGGCAAGGAGAAAAAAAGAAGCGGGAAACATGTTACTGACGGAATTTATTTCGTCGGAAATCCGTCGGTGAGGGTTATAAAATTAGGCGTTTTCCTAATTTCTTCCTCACACTCACCGACTTCCATCTCCTCTCCTCGAGCTCGAGATCGGCGCGCGATTCATCGTCTCCTCGTCGGTAAGTCCCTCTTCCCTCTCTCTGTTTTTCCGGCGGACTCGGCGGCGCGCCCTAGCGGCCTGGGCCATGCCGGCGTGCCCCAGGCTGCAGGCGGGGCGCCGGCGTGCCCCTGCGGTGCTGTGGCACGCAGGCGGCTGCGGGGCCACGGTGGCGCGCCAGTGCTGCCGCGCGACCATGGCGGTGCCCCCTGCGGCTGCGCTGCCACGCCGGCGATCCCCTGCGGCCGCGCGGCCACGCCGGCGACCCCCTACTGCCGCGCGGTCACGCCGCTCTCCCCTGCGGCCGCGGGTGCACTCCGACGGCGGTGAGGCCATGCCGCCGCCAGCCTGCGTGGCCCTGCGGCCTGGGGGCACGCCTTGCGTGGTTGAGGCACGCCGACGGCCGGGGAGGCAACGCCGACGGCCCCCATCCCCCGGCGGCCCCCCCTGCGGCGTTGAGTGGGGCACGCTGGCGTGCCCCTGCGTGCCCTAGCAGCCCAATTGGGCTGTGGGCTGGCTGCAGGGGATGGCTGCAGGCAGCCCAATTGGGCAGGCTGCCAGCCCAGTAGCCCAACTGGGCTGGGCTGCAGCCAGCCCAGCTGCAGCGTTGGGCTGCAGCCAGCCCAGCTGGGCTGCAGCCTTCCCAATTGGGCTGCCTGGTAGGCCCAATTGGGCTGCTTGGGCTGGCTGCTGCCCAATTGGGCTGCCTGAAGGTCAATTGGGCTCCCAGTCGGTCCGGCGGCCCATTTGCCCCTGCTGTCCATTGGGTTGCCGGATGTTGATTACATTATTTGGAACTAATTAGATTTTAATTGTACCTTTATAGGTTACTGCAGTTGCTGCTTTCCTTCCAGGCTTGTACTTGATTGAAGGTATGCTATTTATTTTAATTTTGGTTGCAATGTTTACATTAAGTGTTATCTTATTATGTGTTAGCTTACATAGATTGATCTTACTTGTTACCTGCTTAGTTGTTATTTTAATAGATTATTTATTACATGTAATTCATATAAAACTATGATGTAGGGTTAATTTAAATTATATTTGTTTGATATTCTCATCCTACAACTGATCATCCTACAACTGAATATCCCATTATTAGGCAAATATGTCAATGAACAAAGCTTGGATGTACAACCGATTAGATAATGGATTTATCAGAGATGATTTTGTTTCTGAACTGAAAACTTTTATGAACTTTGCTAAAAGTCATCCTGAATGTTTGAGTGGTGTTGAATTACGATGTCCGTGTAATCACAAAAAATGCAGAAACAGAGCTTTTCGTGATGAGGACACTGTAAGAGTTCATATATGTAGAAATGGATTTGTCCCAAATTATTATAATTGGTACTGTCACGGAGAACCTTATGTGTATGAACCAATTGGGCCTTCTGCTCGTTCAACATCTGATATAAATGTTGTTGCACCTGATACAACAACTAATATTGGAATACAAACAATGGTTGAGGATGCAATCAATGTTATTCAATTTTCTCATGTAGATGACATACCAACACAAGAATATCAACAATTATATGAAATGTTAAATGCCAGTGAAAGAGAACTTTGGGAGGGCATTCCTTCTGGTCATTCGCAACTTTCAGCTACTGCAAGATTATTAAATTTGAAAGCAGAACATCATTTTTCAGAAAGATGCTACGATGATATATGTCAATTGATGTCTGAGTTGCTTCCTGCTGATAACAGAATGACCGATAGCTTTTATAATACCAAAAAATTGGTCAATGGTTTAGGTTTGCCAGTAGAGAAGATTGATTGTTGTATCAATAACTGCATGATATTTTGGAATGAAGACAATGAACTGAGTGAATGTAAAATATGTAGTCATCCTCGTTATAAGCCTCTTACTCGTATACCTGGGAAGAAAAAGAAAAAGATTGCTTGGAAAGTGATGTATTATTTTCCATTGACTGCAAGACTTCAACGTTTATATGCATCTACTGCTACAGCTAGTCATATGATATGGCATCATCACCATGTACACGATGGAGATCTAATGTGTCATCCCTGTGATTCCCCTGCATGGAAACATCTTGATAGTGTGTTTCCTTCATTCAATATGGAACCACGTAATGTGCGATTGGGACTTTCTACAGATGGATTTCAACCATTTGGTCAATCAGGACAACAATATTCTTCTTGGCCGGTTATATTAACGCCGTATAATTTACCGCCATGGATGTGCATGAAAGATGAATTTATGTTCCTTACTATACTGATTCCTGGTCCAAGCAATCCTAAAGAGAAGATAGATATTTTCCTCCAACCTTTGATTGCTGAGTTGAGTGATTTATGGAATATAGGCTCCTTGACTTATGATATTGCAACTAAAACTAATTTTACATTACATGCTGCACTATTATGGACAATCAGTGATTTTCCAGCATATTCGATGTTATCAGGATGGAGTACATCGGGAAAATTAGCATGCCCACATTGCATGATGGACTCTGATGCATTTTCATTACCTTGCAGTGGGAAAGTTTCTTGGTTTGATAATCATCGTAAATTTTTACCCAATGATCACCCATTTCGGCGAAATAAAAAAATTTCTTAAAGAATGTTATAGTCAACAAATCTCCTCCAGTCATTGCTTCAGGTGAAGATATTATTGAACAAATTGACAGTTATGGATTTCTTCCAGTTTCTCAACCTGGTGCGGATGACATTAACAAGTACATTGTCAGAATGTGCAAGTGTGGATGGAAGAAAAGAAGTATATTTTGGGAGCTACCCTATTGGAAGTATTTGCTAATTCGACATAATTTAGATGTTATGCATGTTGAAAAAAATGTGTTCGATAATATATTCAACACTGTGATGAACGTCCCTGGAAAAACTAAAGACACTGCAAAATCACGTGAAGAATTAAAACAGCTAGTTAACAGACCAGAATTGCATCAGGATGAAACATCGAATAGATATCCAAAGGCTTGTTATACATTGGACAAAGATGGAAAACAAGCATTATGTAGTTGGTTGAAAGAAATAAAATTTCCTGATGGGTATGCTTCTAATTTGAGTAGATGCGTAGATATGAACAGATTAAAGATGTTTGGAATGAAAAGTCATGACTGTCATGTATTTATGCAAAGACTTATTCCAGTAGCTTTTCATGACTTACTTCCTCAGAATGTTTGGGAAGCGCTCACGGAAATAAGTTTATTTTTTAAAGATCTGACATCACGGTGTATTATGGTGGATGATATGGTTCGTCTAAAAACAGATATTCCTCTCATACTATGTAAGATGGAAAGAATTTTTCCTCCTAGTTTTTTTGATTCAATGGAACATTTGCCAGTGCATTTACCATACGAGGCTGAAATAGCTGGACCTGTTCAGTATAGATGGATGTATCCATTCGAATGATTTTTGAGGAAATTGAAGAATAATGTTCGTAACAAAGCAAGAGTTGAGGGATCAATAAGTAATGCTTGTTTGGTTGAAGAAGCATCCTCTTTTTGCTCATATTATTTTGCTGATCATATAGAAACCAGACATCACAAATGTCCAAGAAATTTTGATGATGCTCGGGTGATCGACCATTCGATGCTTTCTATTTTCAAGTATCCTGGCAAAGCAATTGGTGGAGCTTCATCTAGATGGTTTTTTTTTTTTTTTTTTGTGGTTCGCCCTATTTGGAGGAGAAATTCCTGCAAATGCGCCGTAGCTAGGGATCGAACCGAGGATGCCTCGGATAGCGACTAATAGCCCTACCGCTGCACCATAGCCCTGGGGGCAGCTTCATCTAGATGGTTAACTGAACAGGAATATCATGCTGTCAGGACATACATACTTCTAAACTGTAATGAGGTCAAACCTTATATCAAGTAAGTTAACTTATTATATTCAATTTTACATTCATTTTAAAATGTTACAATGAGCATTTTAAATATTTTAATTATCTAATAAATCCTTTGCCAGCTTATACGAACAACAATTATATATGCAAAATCCATCTTTTGGTGCTACTAAAATAGCTGCAAAGTTAGAGACAGAATTTGCATTATGGTTCCAAATATATGTAAGTGACAGCAATTTTAATTGATGATATTTAGAACTTTAACAAATATTATTCAAACTTCTAATTTATGTTACCATTATTTTTATAGGTGAAAGATCGTAGAATTTCAAATGTCGAAGATGATAGAATATTGAATCTTGCATCAGGTCCTCTCCGTAAAGTAATGATTTACTCTGGTTACTATGTTAATGGTCTAAAATTCCATGTCAGACACCGAGAATCAAACAGGTTAACTTACAATTCTGGTGTATGCGTCAAAGGATCTATGGAAAATAGTAACATTGAGTTCGATTATTATGGAATACTGGACGAAATCATAGAGGTTGAATACCCTGCATTACCTTTAAAAAGATGTGTGTTGTTCAAATGTGCCTGGTACGATCCGACTCCAAGAACAGGTACTCGAATACATCCAAATTACAATTTAGTTGAGGTGCACGGGAACAAAAGGTTCAATAAGTTTGAACCTTTTATATTTGGAGTACAAGCGGGTCAAGTTTTCTATCTTGAATACCCTACGAAGAGACGAAGATCTAGTCAATGGATGTCCGTTTGTCGAATGAAAGCTCGGTCAACTATAGAAATGTCGAACACCATCACTTCTCTAAATAAGGATGCAATGCAAAATGATTATGTAGAAAGATATTCAGTTGATTCTCAACTGCAGTCTACATCCCAATTACTTGTAGATATTAATATTACCTACGAGGATATAGATGATGGAGATATGTCTAGCAGTGATGAAGTTGTTGGACTCGAGTCAAGCGATGAGGATTTAGAAGTTGCTACTATTGATTAATTTGCTCTTAATGATGATAGGATATCATATGTTTTTGTTTATCATGTAAGTTATGCATTAATTTTATTTCGTATTTATATGATCATGTCTCCACACTTTATTATGATATTTTCTAATATTTGTTTTGTAGATACTATTATGGCACAGCAGCAGCAAGAGCAGGAACCACATCAGCAGCAGGCACCACTACGTGGCTATAAGACACTAACAGTTGTTGGAGAATCGTAAGTATTTTTTATTAATAGTAATTATGTTCATATCTGATTTTAGTTATAATATATTTTGAATCTTTTAATTATTTTTATGCAGATTCACACCTCATGGCCACGGAGTATCATCTTATATTACTGGAAAATTTAAAGAACGAATGTGCCCTGCTGGACTGACATGGAGACATGTTGACGAGGAGACGAGGACATTTTACTATAATGAATTTGTTGTAAGTATATTATTATATTTACTATTCTAAAATTTTATAAACTCATTATAATAATTTGCATTGCAGAAAAAATATACATGGGAGGACGGACACGAGGCAGAATTTAAATATACATGGAATATTTATTGTGCCAAGTTGTACCGTGACCACATGTATTATTTAAGAAAGAAGGCGACGCGGCCGCCGTATGTGGATGTCGATACATGGGGTGTATGGACGGCCACCTGGGCTGAACAAAGATGGAAAGAAAACGCTGAAAAGGCTCGTGTCAACAAAAATACAGAGCCAGGTGGCCCGAGCACCGGAACAGCCCGACATACATCTGGATCGAAATCTATTGTTGAGCATACTATGGACTTGGTGAGTTTAATTCAAAGCTATCTTATTGCAAGTTAATTTTACATTTATTAATTATCTAACTCATATAATTATGTTCTAATAAATTTGTGTATATAGGAACGAGATCTTGCTCGCCAGCCCACTTGTATGGAGATTTTTTTGAAGACCCATAAGAAGAAAGATGGCACCTTTGTCGATTCTCGATCACAGGCGATACACGTATAATTAATATCCTAATTTATTTAGTCGTTTCTATCTTTATTAATGTTAGTAATTCTATACAATTTAAATATAAATCTGATAATTCTTTTTCATACAGGATCAAATTACAAATAGAGTGATCGAGGCATCTCAGCCATCGATAGAGGGGGGGGGGGGGAGCCACAGACTTTATCCACCGATCAGCTGAATGAGATATATTATGATGCTGTCGGTGGACGGACAAAAAACTCCACCCTCTACGGGCTTGGCTCACAGGCCAAAGTTGCATTCGATCGTTTAAGGATGCCCAGGGGTCGTGCCACTTCGTTTGCTTCTTCTGAGATGCAGTCTTTACGACAAGAAAATCAAGAACTGTGCTCTCATATTGCCTCCATGGATCAGAGGATGGATCAGTGGATGGCCAATGAGCAGAGGAGAGTGGAGGAGGATCGGAAGAGGGCGGAGGACGATCGGAGAAGAGAGACCAACCATAAAGCTTTGATGGACCATATGAATGCGGTCATAGCTAATTTCACCCCTCTATCTCACGGTTTTGAGTCACAGGAGACTCAAGATCCAACATACCGTGGCGAGTAGATTTTCTCTAAGGTATGTTAAATGATAACATGTGTTTTATTAAAATCATCTAAAAGCTATCTTATTTTGTAATTGTATTCTAATATATTATATTTTTGGCTTTCAGGATTTTTTATTTTGTAGTGAGACATCCTATCAGATTTTTATCCAGGTATTAAAATTTATTGTTCATATATAATTGTTTAAATTTTAGATACTTAAGTTCATGCATTAGCTTTTAAATTATCATAATTTATGTTACGAATGTTCTTATTATTTTCTGCTTTTATTGCTCCTCAACGTCAGTTCTAATTATTTTCTAGCTGATTTTCTATGTTGCTTCAATGTATCTTCTTGGCCGGATCAGTAAAAGTTTGTCATAGATAGTAACGTCAGTTCTTATTATTATGTGAGAATCTGTAGATTTATTTTTTAATTAAAATTTCAACAATGTAGAGAAGCTTGGTGTTATGGTTTGTTTACCTGGTAGTTTTCCATTTTGGGATTGTTGTTTGGGCTATTACAATTGCTGCCACGAAACCAACCAAACAGATTTTTCTTATGCATTTAAGCTTCTTTTGTAATGTATTTGTTGTAATTGTAAAAGGTTCTTCCTTGCAGGCACATAAATACCTTCTGCTGTTAGCTTGCAAGTCAGTTAACACACTAGAAGCTTTTGAGAAAGACATTCGCTTGTATTTTGGTGAAAAGAATACTGAGAGTATGCTTGTTGTATTAGAACCCTTTATGTTTGTATGCAAAGCTTGATGAAGGACCTTTTGTGTTTGTGTTACAAACTTAATTTGTATGTTTGTTGTATTTTATGTTTGGAAAAGAACCTTTGTATTAGAACTGTGTTGAAATCAATTTTTGTACATAATTTTATGTTTGGTTTTAGATGATTGGTTTTAGAACTGTATATTAATTTTTTTAATAAATTATTTTGAATTTCCGACGGAATACCGACGGAAATGGAAAATTGTCACCGTTATATCGGAACTTTTCGATATTTTTTTTTTGTGGAATCAGTATATTCCCGACGGAAAGACTGTTTCCGTCGGAATTCACCGACGGAAACAGTGTTTCCGTCGGAATTCACCGACGGAAACAGTGTTTCTGTCGGTGAATTCCGACGGAAACGAGTGTTTCCGTCGGCACACACCGACGGAAACGAGTGTTTCCGTCGGCACACACCGACGGAAACACTGTTTTCCGTCGGAACACACCGACGGAAACAGTGTTTCCGTCGGAATTCACGGAAACACTGTTTCCGTCGGTGAATTCCGACGGAAACACTGTTTCCGTCGGGAATATACTATCACCTTTTACCGAATTTACCGACGGCAATTCAGTTTCCGTTGGTAATTACCGACGGATAAATTCCGTCGGAATATATATATACCGACGGACCACAAAATTCCGTCGGGAACATTATCCCCGACAATTTATCTTCCGACTTTCAAATTTCCGTCGTTATTCCGTCGGTAAGGAGCATTACCGACGGAATTCCGTTGGTAATTTCCGTCGGTAATGGCAAAATTTTTTGTTGTGCCTCTTCTAAAAAAAAAATCTTCTCCTCCTTTAGCTTATAATTTATGAAGGTATTATATTTTCTCTTATTCCCCCCATTTTAGCCTATCGATTTTAGCATTTTAGAAATATATATATATTATATTTATTTGTTATTCTTTATGTGCTAATTGTTAGTTTGATGTTTTTTGAGTTTTCAGTTATTTTGATAGTGTTCATCTATTTTAAGCATTTGCTTTGAAGATTATAAAAAATTGACTTCACAATCGAATGAATGATTAATAATTAAATGACTATATATATTGAAAAAGATATATTTAATAATTTATTAAATGATTGTATCATGAATTATTATTAAAAAAATGATAAAAGTCAATTATAAATCACGTTTGAATTGAAGAAAATATTTTATTTTTCTATTAGTTTTTTAGTTGATATAAATTAAATTTTTATGATTTTATTATAAATACCCTGGTTGATTTTAATGTGGTTATTCGAGTCAAGTTAGGTCCTGTATAGTTTGATCCATGTGTTAAGTGTGCAAGAGCTTAGGAGCACAAGAAGTCAAGTGGAAGACGCAGTGAGCAAGAAGGATGATCCAGGAAGGAAGCCGATGGGCTTGATGCATCCGAAAGACGAGAAGTTGTAAAAGAGTACACTGGTGGTTGAGAATGACGTGTGGGACATCCAAAGGAAGAGAAACCGGGGAGGAAACTCATTCAAGAAGAAGATTATGTAGGATCATTGCTCATGAGAGAGGGGGATGAATCACGTGTAATTTAAAAATAGACTTTTTCAAATTTACGAAATTGAAAGTGCGTAGCTGAAATTTAAACGAAGTATGAAAAAGATAGACAAAAAGAACACAAGTCAAATACGAGTGGTTTTACTTGGTTCGGACCCTTCGACGACTCCTACTCCAAGGCTTAGGTCCTTTGGACCTTTCTGACAGACAATTCACTAATCTCTTTATCGGTAAACTCCCGGTAGAATAGTCGAAAATAAAAAGGTAGGACCAGTGCAACACCCTACAGTGTCATTTCACAAATATATGAATTAAGTACAATAAATAGCTTTTGTTACCCAACACAGGTGAGAACTTCGACCGGGCTTGGGTGTTGGTGTCGGCCCTTTGACAACGGTCAATAGTAGATGAGTAATAGCAGGGTCGCAGTACAAGGACACAATGGCAAAAGGCTTAGAGTGGCTTGAATAAGAGTTGTATATTGATGCCTCCTCGAATAGTCCTTTTATAGGACATCTGAGGCGTCTCAAATCTGAAAACTCTATCCAATCCAAAGCTTGAGTAGCTTATCCTCTATAAGGCGCCTTCCATGCAAACTGAAGTGCCTAAATTCCCAACTGAGACGCCTTGTCTTCAAACTGAGGTGCCTCCAACCATTGAAACTCTATCTTAAGTGTTTGCTATGCAGAGGCGCCCTCAGTCAGTTGAGGCGCCTTGGCTCCCATATGAGACGCCTCCGGTCAACATGGAGGCAACTCAAGTATTGTTCATCTGAGGCAACTTTTGTAGTTTAGACTCGGCAAAATAGTATTAGTCTAGATACAAAACATACCCTACAAAATAGAGTTAGCACAACCATAAACAGGACAAACTTAAGTTAGTATTAATTAGATACTGTCTTCCCAAGACCAGGATTTAGTCAAGGCCTCAGCATAAAGTTCCCAAATAGTTTTAAGCTGAATTGCACCCAAAGCTTAACCGAGGAGTCATCCTCATCGGATTTCACTCCTCAAGTGACAAACCTTACTTATCATTGTAAATCTACTTAGCTTCTTAACACACCTGGACTTCAGCCAACTGTCAAGTCTCGTGGACGTAACTGTACTTCATGATAGGTCTCCACCAACCTAGGCTTCAGCTAGTTGTCAAGCCCTGCCTACCCAACTGGACTTTCTGCTAAGACTCAATTACCCTGGACTTCAGCCTGGTGTTAGGTCCAAAGACTTTCAATCCTGCACACTTGATAACAAAGTTAAATAACATCACACCTAACTTTAATCCATCTGTCATATACCAAAACTTGAGTTTGACCGTTAGTACAAAATGCACCAACAGATCAGAGTTGGGTTCAGTGAGCTCAACTTTGGACCGCCAGAGCATCACCCAAGCCAGTGGGAGCAAAATAATCAACTCGGAAGTTGAACTTGAAGGCGTGAGGCACCTTAAGTGTGTTTGAGAGCACCTCGGGTGCTAAAATTAAAGTTGTGTGCCAGCAGAATTATGACGCCTCAATTTGAACTGAGGGCACCTTAGATTGGAACTAAGACACCCTTAATCGGATCTAATGCGCCCTAGATGAAAAGTAACTGAAAGTTACCGTTTGCGCAGTGGATAAAGTTTTATCCAACTGAGACGCCTTGAATCTCAACTGAGGCGCCCTAAGTGTCACGTCAGCGGCACCTCAGTTGAAACTGAGGTCACCCTAATTGGAATTGAGGCTCCCTCAGTCGGATTTGAGGCGCCCTAAATGAACAATAACTGAAAGTTACTGTTTGCACAGTGAATAAAACTTTATTCAACTGAGGCACCCTAGATCTCAACTAAGGCGTTCTAAATATCACGTCAGCAAACGGTCACTTCGACCATTGGACTATAAACAACCCCTAGAATTAGGATTAAGACACAACAACTAGTATTGAATTTTCTAGTCTTTATTTGAGTTTTTCAACGTTTGTAAGAGATTTCTCCGCCTTCCACGAAGGAGATCTTTAGTAAGCTTTCAACCGTATTCGATTAGCAACCTCCTCGGTTGCAATCAAGTAAAATTCTGCTAGCCTCTTTTCTTATTTATGATTGTTATTATTTGATCTGATTAATTAATTGCAATCCTTGCTAAGTTCAAAAATAAGAGAATTTTTCTAACTTACTTACCGGTCTATTCACCCTCGCTCTCTCTAGTCGACCTATATATATATATATATATATATATATATATATATATATATATATATATAACATTGACTGCCACGTGGGGACCAAGGGCGGGCTCAGAAATTTTATTCAGGAGGGCAGAAGTATATATATATATATATATATATATATATATATATATATATATATATATATATATATATATATATATATATATATATATATATATATAAAACACGATATCCTGCATGCATGTTTGGTGCACAACTGTGCATGCTCGGGGCGCCAAGATTGTTATCATTATCCTTAGAATTCAGGCTTCCCAATTGAGTTATAGTGTTCAAGTTTAAAAAAATAAAAATAAAAATTGAATAATTTTAGGTGTTCACGGGGTATAGTAATGTATTTAGGATTTATATTTGAGAAAATAATTATTTTGAAAAATTATATATATATATATATATATATATATATATATATAATCAGGGCGCCTGGATTGAATTCAAGCATCCCGACTAGGGTGTATCCAAACGTTCAAGCATCACGGATGTGACTATCACATAGGCTATCAAAATTATATATATATATATATATATATATATATATATATATATATATATATATATATATATATATATATATATATATAAGATTTGGGAATTTGAGAAAGTTAGAGGATATTGTGGAATGTATGAAATATTTTAAAATTTTAGAGGATATTGTGTACGAAAGAAAAAAAATGAGAATATCAGATATTTAAAGGAATACAAGTATTTTGAGATGATACATTTTCTTTCACATTTGAAGAATTTAAAAGATTTGTAAAAGAAGTATTAAAATTTTTATCCATTTTGAATACAAATAGAGAATAAAAGGAAGAAATAATAAGTACAGAGTGAAGAGAATGATGAAATGAACCAAAAAAAAAAATGAAAGATTAAAAACGTATTTACAAATTTTTTAAATTAAAATTTTAATTTTTTGTATTGAACAATAGCAGCTAAAAATTAACCTTTATTCAATGGTTAATTACAAAATTAACCATTATTCAATGGCATATATATATATATATATATATATATATATATATATATATATATTATATATATATATATATATATATATATATATATATATATATATATATTATATATATATATATATATATAAGCAATGGTAGAGAGAGTGAAAACCATAGTAAATGATGCGTGACACTTTACATGCACATGTCCAAATTTTGTTTGGACACCATCGGCGGCCTTCGGCCGCCGCCCTGAATCAAACTATACCCTGGGGGGCACGGTGAACCCGTCGGAGATCGTGCATGCAAAGTGCCACATCATTCACTATGATTTTCACTCTCCCATTTTCACTCTCCCATTTTCACTCTCCCAATCATTATTTTACACACACACACACAATTATGATCGGCTGCGGACCGCCTGCGGACGAAGCTTGCGTGGCAACGCACGCTGGCACAAAATTATGATCGGCTGTGGACCGCCTGCGGACGAAGCTTGCGTGGCAACGCACGCTGGGGCTCGCTAGGGCAAAACAAAATCGCGACATCATTTTCGCGACTCGACTCCTCGCGCCCGCTGCTCCTCCGTCTCTCGCGAACCCTAAAAGGTCCTCATTGCCACCTGCGACGATCCCACGCCAATCTCTCTCTCTCGCGTCCAAAACCTGCTCTCGCATCCGCAGCTTAGCTTCCCCTGCGTTGCTCCCTGTGTCGATCCCTCGCCTCCCTCTCTCTTGCGTGTCCGGAACCTGCCCTGCACCGAGCGCTCCCTCCTCGTTGCTGCCTGTGCCGAGCCTCTTCACAGGTTCATTTCTTTCTCAAAAATTTCTGCAACTGATCCAAGTGTTTGCCGTCTAGTCCACAGTTATCCCGAGCCCTCCTCGTTGCCGAGCCCCCCTCGTTGCCGATTGTTTGCTATTTGCTAATCCAAGATGACTGAAACTCTCGGGGCCTATTTATAGTCCTGATCAAACATATCTGTTTGCTAACGTGGTAGTACTGGGGCATCCGAGTGCTCCAGGGCGCCTGACACGTGGCATGAGAGTTATTCGCAGCGCAACGGTCACAAAAAGTAGGTTGGCTGATAATTATGGACTCTCGGGCACCTGTATACACAAGGGCGCCCGAGTGCTCAAGCGCTCGAGATCCCAGGCGCTTGAGTGCTCAGTAGCTCACTAACCAAATTTCAGCGGGTCTTCTTTGGGTGATTTCTGGCCAACTGGAGTTAGGCTCACCCGAACCCGACTCCGATCTTTCGCCCCTCGAGCGTCTTTCCGTCTGGCTTCTCTTCCCTCGGACGTCGTGCACGTCATTCTCACTTCACTGGTGTACTTTTCCGTAGCTTTTGCGTCTCTCGGATGTACCGAGCCCATCGACTCACTTCCCCGTGCAATCCTTTTCATCCACAACATCTTACGCTCAATTTCTTCTGGTCCTAAGTTGTTGCACACTTTGACAGAGGGATCAAAAATCAACAAGACCTAACTTAACTTGGTTGATCACATTAAAACTAATTAGGGCACCAACAATCTCTCCCTTTTTGATGTGTATCAACCTAAGTTCAGTTAAGGTTAAACTAAAAAAAATAACACTTAGCATGAAAGAAATATTTGCAAATTAAAACATCACCACTTCCCCCTGTACTTAAGCTACTCTCTGCCTTTGATTACAGCAAAAACAAAATGGGGCAAATCAAAAGTTAGGGAAAGGAAAAAAAATAGAAAATATGAATGAAATAATCTCTAAGTATTCTTTTAAAGTCAACAGATAAATTTATTTTAAAAAAATAATTCATAGAAGTCAAAAACATGTTAGAAAAATCTATTTTTTTTTGTATAAATGGGAAATAGAGTTTTGAGTTTGTACAAAAATTTTCGACTTAAAAACTTTATTTGTGGCAAAAAATAAATCAAATATTGATTGAGTAGAATTTTGAAAGAATGAATATTTAAAATTCAAAAGAACTTAAAAAAATTGAGTAAAATTTTATTGAGGTCTACTAATCATATCTAGATTTGAAAAATTGGATCTGGAAAATAAAATTGTATCTATTTTTAAAATTTAAAATTTGAATTTCGAACGCAAAAATTGTGAAAATTCAAAAAATAATCGAAAAAATCTCAAAAATCCACGGTAAGTAACGAAAATGTTAATGTATTGAGAAAAAAATATGAATATAATTTTATCAATTTAAAATTTCATTACTATTCATTTCTCAAAGTCAGTAAATAATCGATTGAAAAACAATAAAAAAACGATTAGCTATAGCGATCTCGGCCTCTATGGTCCCCGCAGGCAACCCTCTAGGCCTGAGACCCTACGGGTCTTCCCACCCCTGGTAAGTGGATTTTTACCTTTCCCAGGATTCGAACTCTAGACCTCTAGGTTAAGTACTAAAGTTTCTGAATCCTGGAACCACAAGCTCAATTGGTACCAGGATTCAGGAACTATTGTACTTGTCCTGGAGGTCAAGGGTTCGAATCCTGGGGAAGGTAAAAGCCCACTGCTAGGAGTGGGAAGACCGTAGGGTCGCCGGCCTAGAGGGTTGCCTGTGGGGACCATAGAGGCGGGGCCGCTACATTAGCACTAAAACATAACTGAAAATTAATTCAGAAAAGACTTAAGAACCAAAAATAAGTTTCTATCTATGGGGTTATTTACGAATTTTGCAGGAATATAGTTTTTAGATACTTTTCTAAGTTGACCCCTGTGATTTTTAATATACCAGTTCAGATAATCAGAATAATTATTTTCTTTCGGCGTAAACATACAATATCAAATTCTGATTTTTCAACTTAAATTTCTCAAACTAATATTTTCATTTTTCAATTTATCAGAAAATCAAAAGAACATTCATTAGTCTTTTTTTTTTAATTTTTGATTCTCTTTTTTCTAATTTAAGATTAGCTTTAAGCATTGCTTTTATACCTGAGTACAGTTGATCATGAGGGAGAAAATATACCTCACTTACCGGGTCACTTTCAAAAAGAGAGACTCCCCCTTCGTCGCTGCTTTCTTCTGGCGTAGCTCTCCCTTCTTTAGTACTTTCCTCTTGATGATTTGCCATCAGCGCAAGTCCAGCGTATTCTTCCGCTTCCGATTCATTGGACGAGGTCTCGTCCCAGGTGGCTTTCAGCGTCTTCTTCTTCTTTAGCTGGTTCTTAAGTTTGAGACACTGATCTTTTAGATGATCCTCCTTTTATAGTTATAACATCGAACTGTACGCTTCTTCGGAGATTGTCTTTTATCCTGAAACTTAGAAAATTTATTATCCCTTTTAAAAAAACTTTTAAGGTTTTTTACCATATCCGCTATATTTATCATAGCATGAGGGAAATCACCGAGTTCCTCTCGGAATGCAAAGGACCCAACAGACTTCTCTATCTGATAACAGGACAAAGTAGACCCACTAAGATGACGAACATTTATGGAAGGTTGGTGGATGTACATCTAGGTTCACACTAGGGGATAATAAGGTTGTGCTATCCTCCTAAATCGATAAGCAGTTATGAAAGGTGAATGACCGTGTCGCTAGGTCAGATGACTACGTGGTACTATGATGGGCTCGACCGCCCTCTTGTCGGCTGTCAGAGGCCTGTTGACGGATTCGTTGGCAGGAGGGGACCAGTTCTTGTCTGTCATCTCGCCTATATAAAGGCCCCTGGGGTAGAAAAAGGAACATTTACAATTCTCATCCACTATTCGTCGGAATCTCTAGTGTGGTCGGAATTCTCTCGTAGCTCCCTCGTTGGAGCTCTGCTAGGCTGGTCCTTGTATCCCCACCAAGGAATGCGTACTCGGCATCTCTTTCGGACACCCTGAGGGGAATTTGACAGCTCACAGTTGAATATTGACTCGGTCAATCGAACCCCCACTATCCGACCGGAAGGTCTCTGTAACCTGATCGAAGGTCTTTCCTAAACGTCCGATCGGCAACCCAGCAGTCAACTCTCGATCCAGATCCGAAGTAGTCATTATAGGGTAGTTCTTTCTTCATTTGCTGACATGATCATGCTATTTAAGATTTTATTTTTAAAATTTAAGAATTCAATTACAGTATTATCTTCGCTTGCTGAGCTTTAATTTTTTTTTAGTTTTGAAATTTTTATTATACAGGATACTATCATTTAATATTTAAATCTTAAACTAAAACTATGTTATATCTCTGAGTAAAAAATTTAAAAATAAAAACGTCATAGGCAGGCTTGGACACCGCCCGTAAGGACAGAGAGATCCCGAGCTGTCGTTCGCGACCGACACTGGATCCTCTCCAACAACAACAGCAGCATATAGTTATGAAAATTCACGGATCCACTTATTCAAAGTGGGGTCCATAACGTACGACGAGTGTAGCCAGAAATTCTCCCGTAGTTTTTACAAGCTTCGTTGGATGAGATCTTGAAACCAGGTCTGCATTCCGCCGATCGCTTTAATATGACGTGATATTTAAAGCAATTTCCACGTCAATATCCTTCAATTATGCTACAATGCTATAAAACCCATGAAATTTACCTTTCTTACTATAGGTTTAATGATATCGGTAGCCAGGGTCCAACTTCTGAGCTGTGAGGGTATTCTTTGGGTAACGATTGTTTTCCGCGTGCAGTTATTCCGGAAAATAAATAGGACTCGAAGTATCCTGCTTTGGCAATAAGAAATCTCGACCTCTGATCTTCTCCGGCGACCTCCGGCGATACAAGAAGACGCCCAAAGATGGGATCTTTACCTCCCCCGCTGATGGATGATCCCGGATCCGGCGTCAAGATCGATGCGGCCGAGCTCGGCCGCCTGTTCCAGGTGCAGCGTCTCCACATGGAGCACTTCTTCGACCAACTCGACATCGCCCAGGCGGCGGACTTCGCCCAGGTCCTCCTCGACGCACCCGGCGCCATCTTCTTCTCCGGCGTCGGGAAGTCAGGCATTGTGGCCCAAAAGCTCGCTCAGACCATCGCCTCCCTCGGCTTTGCCCGTGCCGCCTTCCTCTCCCCCGTCGACGCCCTCCACGGAGACCTCGGCGCCGTCTTCCAAGGTGACCTACTTGTTCTCATTTCTAAGTCCGGCGCCTCAGAGGAGCTTCTCGCCCTTGCCCCCTGCGCCCGCGCTAAAGGCGCGCGTCTCCTTTCCCTTACCTCCGCCAGCGTGGGCTCGGGAAATCCCCTTGCAAATCTCTGCGACGTCAATGTGCACCTTCCCCTCCAGCGCGAGCTCTGCCCATTCGGCCTTGCTCCAGTCACCTCGGCGTCGATACAGATGGTGTTTGGGGACACTATTGTTGCTGCCCTAATGGCGGCCAGGCGTCTCACCAAAGAGCAGTATGCTAGGAACCACCCTGCCGGAAAGATTGGGAAAAGCCTCGTCTTTAAGGTAAACTCCGATCTGGTGTGCTCATTTTGCTGTTCAACAGATGAAAATCAGATTTTTGTTGGAAAATTTAATCCATTCGTTTCCAAAAATGCAAATCTGCCTCTTTTCTTGAAAGAAAATTGAGGCATACATAACACATTGCATTTAGAAGAGCTATATATTTATCGCTAGCTTGATCTGTTCTTTGTTTATATTAAAATGTAGATTGCCAGTTCAGTACTTTTTGTTAGGAGCTCGCATTGTTTTACATGCTTACATAGTAAGTTTGACCTCCGAGAGTCGATAACCTGAGAAATCATGCTCAAACATCTCAATTACACCAGTTCTAATTCAACCTATCCAATGTGAGATCGGAATTCGGCAAGTGCCTTGCCTCAGTGTTGACTACCAAGAAATGGAGCTAAAAAAAACATCTCGGTCGCATGCATCTATGGTTACATGATAAATTTTCACTATACTTCACAAGTTTCAACTAACTATGAACTTCGACACTTGAGTGGCTGAGTCACATTTCGATCAGACTTAAAACAAATTGACTTGAAACAAATTTTGAATCTTTCTTCCATCCATACGCAGGTGATGGATGTGATGAAGAAGAAAGAAGATCTTCCATTGTGCAAGGAACAAGACATGATAATGGAACAGTTAACAGAGTTAACAAGCAAAGGATGTGGTTGTTTGCTTGTTGTTGATGAGATGCTTCATCTGATCGGGACCTTTACCGATGGTGATCTGCGGCGCACACTCAAGGCGTATGGTGCAGCCATCTTCAACCTCACGGTTGGCGAGATGTGCAACAGGTATTTTCTCTCTCTAATGTTCTTGAATATTTAATGATGTTTTTCTCAAGTTTCTGAATTATTATCCCTTTAGCTGCTTTTATGGATATTATCTTCTTTTATCAACAAGTGTTCTGATGTTTTGCTTTACAATGCTGATTAAAGAAGTTCTGCAACAGGAACCCAAGATCAATCAGCCCAGAAGCTATGGCTGTCGACGCAATGGAGAGGATGGAATCACCCCCTTCTGCCGTGCAATTCTTACCCGTTGTCGATGCCAGCAATGTTGTGATTGGTATCATCACCTTGCATGGATTGGTTTCAGCAGGCTTGTGATCTTAATTCATCATGTTTTCATCTGTTTGGTCTTAAACTGTAGTGAGTCATTCTATCATTTGTGTTGTCAAATATGATATGGCAACACATTGTCACTTCGTTGTGTTTTGTTTTTTCCCTCCATTCATATTTGATTAGTTTGCTGCGAGTGCTGGTGTAATACTAATGTGGAAATAAGAAAAAAGCCATCTTTGGCAATCCATTTTGCATATGAAAATGTTCAGCAATTGAAGTTTCCATTTGTAGCATTTAGATATGAAGCTCATATTGTAGCCAGAGGAGTAAGTACCTTTGAATGTGGCAGATGACTCGGGAGCAACAGTTGAGGTTCGAGAAAGATTATAGTGATATGACTTCGTAAATGTCTTTACAGATGGAGAAAACTCACCGGCATAGCCGGTATGATGAAAAAACACTGATGGTTTTTGCCTCTCCTGATCACAAGAGAGAACATACCAGAGGTCCATGGAGATTGAGTAGTATGTCTTTAAATTTTCAGAGCACTTGCCATCATGGATATTAAAGAGTGATTTTGAGATAATTATTTATATTTAACATTAGAAATAATTTTACCAATGAGGTGTGAAAACACCTAAAATCCTAAATATATGAGATGATATGAGTGTTCATCATCATCATTGTAATCGTGAGTTTAATCTTCCATTTTTTTCTAAAATAAATTCAAAATATCAGCTTTAAGATGAAAATTAGGGACCATTGCTTCACTGAAGTTCTTCAGATATTTAGAAGTCCTTTTCTTCAGCAATCAGAATCAACACAATTAATGGAAAAATTAGCATGGGCATGATTTGCAAGTTCAACAGCTGATAAGTTACACTGTCATCATCAAGTAACAAAGATTTCACTCTTATTCAACATAATAATATTATTAGAGTTACACCAAAATGGAAATTACATAGAGCATTACACGACATCGACCAAACTAGAAATAAAGGAGCCACCAATTCTACCTACAAACACCTCACATAGTTCCCTTATTACCATCTTCAAAAGCAACACTTGCAACCAAAACTACATTTTGTTATTTGTGAGCTAAATCATAGCATCGAGGTTCTTGCCGTTCTCTCTTCCGTCGCAAAAGAAGCTTCCTCAGGAACATACCCCCTCCTTTTTGTTTCTTTGGTACAATCATAAGCCTTTCGGCACTAGTTCCACCTCTACGATTGCTAATAGGTGATTTCACTGGTGACAGATTCATGATACTTTTTGTTGAACCTCCGTGCGCGTGTTGATTCTTAGAAGCTGCAACTATTGGTGGTTTCGGCGGTTCAGTGCATATGATTTCCTTTGTGTTTGGAGATTGCAGTGCTATCTGATCCTCTGCTCTCATATGATCAACTAACTGAAGTCGGCGTTTGGATTTTGCAGTGGCAGGAGTGGATATGACCTTGTCGAATAAAGGTGCATCTTGTGGTGAGGCCAATGCTTTCAACTGTTTCCCCAGGTTTACAATTGTTTCCTGGCAAGCCGCAAGCTTTTCGGAAGCTGCAGCGATATCACAGTCCTGCATCATCATAAGTGTAAATAAGTAGCTGAAAAACAAATCTGAGTGATTTATCAAACCATGATCCATAATCCTTACTGCCTGGATTTGCTTTTCTTCTTGTTGCATGACATACTTTGGAGCTTCCTTGGGTGCAGCACTGCCACATTATCAAAAATTTTAGAAGGTTAATTAGTCACAAGACTATTTAGAATAAAACTCAAAACTGGAAAATTGTTCACACCTTTCGATTTGAAGCTGTAATTCGAGACATGCTGCTTCCAATTCTTCACAGCAATTGCTTTTCTCTTCGAGTTCAACTTCAAGGGACGATAATTTTTGATATGCCTCTTTCAATTCAGTCTTTGCAATTGAAAGCTGTGTCCCAAGATCTTCATTAATCAGTTTTTGGTTTATGATCTGGTCTTCTATCTGCCCCTTGGAATCTTTAAGAGTAGCAAATTCTAGCTGTAAATTGGTGATGCTCGCTTCCGACTCCCTAAGTTGAGCCGCCAGTGTTTCATTCTTATCAGTGGATGTTTTTAGCACTGCCTCCAAATCCTTCCTCCTAGACTCCACACTCATTATCTTATATCTCAGTTGTTCATGTTCATCTTTTCTTCCATCGGTGGTATCGGTTTCTTCAATTGAATCTAACTTATCCAACTCCTTAGATGGATAAATCACATCCGCAGCCAAGTGTTTCCTTATTGTCGCTTTCATGTCTGTAACATCTTGAAGAGAAAAACAATGGTTTATGATCCACTCCAGAGTCGAAGCTACTCGAGCAGTAAATTGTTCAAAATCAACCTTTCTGCACAGCAACTCAGTACACACCGAAATAAAATTCTGTAGGACAGCAGAAAGTTCAGAATTTTCCCACAGAAATGAGCGGGCAACATATCCATTTGCGGAAGGAGATCTTTGTTCTGTAGCATTGGCTTTGGTATCTCCAGATGGCATCTCTAGTCCAGTACTTTTGGTATTTTTCTGAACAATTCCCTCAACCAAATCAATAAGTTTACGAATTGATTCTTCTAGGCTTGACTGGCATGGTTGGGGATTGCTTTTGCTATCGAAACGATCTCCTTCGAAATTATAGTTCAAGACATCCAATGCAACTCTAACATCATTGAGAATGGCACTAAAACTTTTTTGCACGATATGATGCTTTTGTATGATGACCCTCAGAATATCCTGAAGCCAGCTAGGGTGATTTTCGAATGCTGTGTACCTGAATTGAGTCTCATTGTTTGCTTCTTTAACTAGAACCGAGTCCTTGCCGGTTGCTTCTGATAAATCAAGTCCTACACAAGAGTCTTTAGTCGTCACGCATGAATTATTATCACCGAACACACTCAGTGAAGTTTCAAAATATTTGTCTGCAGAGATTATGGCGAGTTTCTCCATCTCAACAAAATCATCCATCAAACTCAATTCTGACATTCCGGCATTTCTGCATGATGAAGCAGTTAATTTTCCACTTCTGAAGTGTTCCAACTCAGAAACTAAAGCAGAAGCCCACGATTCAGCACAGCTGACACTATCATCATTCGCGCCATGCTCTGAAATCGATGAAAGAGGAATGTCACAAGACAATGGACTGCCCCTTGCTTGCTCACACACTTGTCCTTTCGAGAGTTCTTCAAGTTGTTTCTCAACCTGTGATAGCTTCGTTGTGGTACGCGCAAACATGGCACGTGATGCCTGAAGTTCATTGTTTTTCTTGATCAATGATTCTTTGAGAATCTTGTTCTCATCTTCAGTGGTGCGTAGTCTATCAACAAACGAAAAGGCACCCTTGCTCGATACATTGTCATCAGAAAGAATATTCTTCAAGTTGAAATCTTCATTCATGGAACTTGGCCTTTTCTTCCTTGTTTCAGTGGAATTATTACCTAGAACTTCAACCTCACTCCACATTTTAGCTAAAGCCGTTGGTCCCGGAAGTCTCTTCCTGACCATGACACGCAATCTTTGGCACTCAGTTTCTAACTTAGCAATCTTCTTAACACTCTCTAGGTTTTGCCTATGAGCAGCATTCGAGGATCTGTTGTTGTAATCCCTCTCCTCATTTCGAATCTCGATCTCTTTCTGAAGCATGCATAACTCGTACCTCAGAGAAGCATTGAGTTTCTCAGATGAATCAAGCCTACTCAACACTTCAGCGAGGTTCGCTTCTACCTTGGATTTCGACTCGCTTACCTCTTTGAGTACCTCTTCTTTAACCGCTAGAATTCTATTCAAGTTGCCATTTTCAACCACTACCTCGGTAAGCCTCTTATTTGTCTCCAATAACTTCTGTTCTAATGTTCGAACCTTCTCCTGCTCTCTCGATATCTTCAAGGCAGCATTGTTAACAATGAACTGTTGATCTCCTTTAGTAATATGAAGCTGTTGCATGCATTCTTTCAATGCTATATCTCTATCAGCTACTCTTTCTTCGGCGGCTTTCTTTTGGAGTATAACATCATCCAATTTTTGTTTTAACGAAGCAGCTTCTGCTTCTGCTTTATGCCATCCTTAAAAATCAGTCAGGGAACAGTCATTAAAAAAAGTGTTTGGGGGTAATGTAAGACATGTTAATGTGAATATTGATTAAATGTTTAACCTGCAGTTGCTTCCTCAGATACTCTGGATTGCTTTGCCAAAAGATCATCTTTAGCATTGGACTCAGAACGAACACATGAAAGTTGTTCGTTTAAATCTTCCAGGTGTCTCTCTAGCTCAAGAGTCTTCTCTTTCTAAATGAAATTCATCCAAACCATTACAAAATGACTTTTCAACTGGAAGAAGGATAAGTACTTACGAGCTAGATAGTAGAAAACTTGTTATTTAAGCAGAAATTTATATAGTTTCTTACCTCGATGTTCTTTTCCAAGGACTTCTTCTTCCAAAGCCATGTCTTGTTATCCATGATTCGGGCAACTCTATAAAAGCATACAGAAAAAGATAAGAGTTTAAAATGGAGGTGTTCTATTTATCAATTCACATTCATGGAAACCATTTTGATTGAGCATGCCATGAAAGAGGGTTGACAAATTAAGCAAGGAAAGTTCATGAGTGATTGATTATTTCTAGTGTGCATGCCAACCAAAGCAATCCATTGATGTCCCAATGTCCATAACTTGTCCCATCCTTGAGAAAACTTTTAATCAAAAGAGTAAGTATTCATTACTGGTTTTTAGCCGACCCTAAGTAGTTGAGACTACCACAATTTGACGATGATGAACCATGAATGGTTAACAATATCCATATTTAAGACTAAAAACATAATTTTGGCAATCTCGTAGTGTAGAGAAATTTAGGAAGGTGAAGGGCAAGGGGAAAGGACAGAGAAGGTTCATGGTCGGCAATAAAGAGAAGAAGGGTAGAGCTAGGCTCGTGTACAATGCAGAGATTGGCAAGAAGACTCGCAATTAATAGTGGAGGGCAAGGGGCTCATCGATAATGGTAGAAGGAAGAGGGAGCTCTTAGTTGATTTGTAGAGAAGGAATCATAGTAAAAGGTGAAGGACATATGCGGTGAATGACAAAGGGGCACTCACAATCAACAATGAAAAGGAGGGCAACAAGGGAAGGGAGGGAACACCAAATAGATGGTGGAAGTGAAAGTTGTTTTTCCACCCAAATGCTCATATTTTTGTTGATAGGTAAAGGGTAGACCGGTGGATGAGCCTACGCCAATGTGCGGTCCTAAGGAAAAGTCAAATCACTTTGGGTATATTGTGTGCATCCTTATCTTGCATTGCAAGAGCTATATCTGCGATTCAAACCCGTGACCTCAAGGTCACACCAACAACTTTTCAATCAAGTGTGTTCTTCGGTAAAGCCAAACCCTAAAAAACTAGGAAATGTTTTTTTGAGAAAACCTTAAATAGAGGTCAGATTTTTCAGATCACACACAGAAAACAAACATGGCAACATTTCAGATGGCAATTGCAGCAGGAAAGGCCTCAAATGGCCTACATTCTAACTATTATACAACAAAGGAATGCAATGTTGCATTTCATGCATTAGTTCAAATGGCATTAAATGAATCAGAAAACACCAATTTCAGCCTCAATTATGGAGAAGTAAACATCCTTCAGTTAAGGGGGATGTTTAACAGCGACACAAGAAGACAACTGAAAGCTCATCCATGGCAGAAATGATTGTTCTAGGGACCATTCACAAACTAACTCTCAAGGATAATGTCACGAAGGCAAATTTAGGGTTCCTCATTCCACAGATGAACCATCCATGCCTCAAAAAAATCTACTCATGTTTCTCTGGAGCACAAAAGATAAACAATCTAAATCTCTGAAGCAGAACTTGCAACAAAGATCCAAACTTTGAACTTTCTCTAGGACAATAAAACAAACACCATCAAGAACAAGGCCAACCAGCAGTACAGAAACACAGGAAAAAGAAGAAAAAATAGATCACCATTTGCTGACCTCAGAGCTCCATTCTGAGCACTAAAAGCAGAGCAGCAAGAGCAGCCTCCACCAGGACTACATGCACAGCGAGGAAGAAAGCACAGGTGAAGAAGAAGCTATGCCGTAATGGTACACCAGCTCAGCTACATACCTTTTTTATCTATTTATATTGAATTGTTTACAGATATTGGTTGCTTTTTTTTCTGCTTTTTGTATTTTGTATGACAGGTGGGGCGACACGAAAAGGTGCACGGATTTGTGTGCGTGAGAGAGGAGGATGGAGATGTAAATGACCGAAGGATAAAGAGGAAGAGGAGGAGAAGTGAAAGCTGAGACCAACATTGATGATGTTGATGCCTTTTGGCTGGAGCGACTGGGAAATTGAAGGGAAGAACAAAGTGTCGGCGGTCGCAGCAGGCATGCAGCGGTGGGGGGATGGCCTGGATACGTGCCGACAGACGACAGCTGAGATGTGGAACACCATTGGTGGATTCGGATGGGGGCCACTGCCAGTTTGACTATGGTCTCCCTCTATTATTAGACCGGGTAAGGGCCAGGACTATATTTATTACTTACATTTATGGTAAATAAATAAATGCAAATTTTTTTTAATGTCCCCAATTATAATTTTTATTTAAAGGGTGTTTTTTTATTAAAATAGTCTCATTGTAATGTTTTTTGTAATATCCATAAGCTAAATATTAAAGTAAATAATTTCTTTTTTAATTCAATTTGGTCAAAAATACTATATATTGAGTATTTTTATAAAAAAAAATTCAAAACAACAATATAAATCAATCTTACAATAATTTTAAAGTGATTTTGATCATATCAAAAGATTTTAATCAAGTTTAAGTATTTTAATTTTTGATCAAATTGAATCGATCTACCTTGTAATAAGAATATTTTTAAATAAAAAATATGTTGGGCATTATTTTAATTATTTTTTTAAAGCAGCACCGACATACTTTAGATTTTTGCCCATTAAATAAAGATGGCAATAGATCATGCTCAATCATATCACACAAAAAATGACATAGCTTAAAATAAGTCAAGAGCTAAGAGATTAAATCACCATTATTCAAAGTAGGTCTAAGCATAGGTATTATGTTATATAAATCTTGATTTACTAAACTTATTTTATTAAAATATATTATTCATTAAGTCATTTGGAGAAAATTGTGTATAATGGGAACAATTTGAATGCATGATCCAAGTTAAATATTTAATAACAATGATTATTCTATAAACTCGTGTCATTATTTTAACACACTTAATTAATTAATTCAAATTGTACCTATGTTAATCACAATATAATGAGATAATTATTTTAAATTGAAAGTAGATAGTTTAATTAATGTAGCTTTTATTAATTGGAAGCATGTCTCTTGGTAGGTATACTATTGTTATCATGTGAGTGATGGGAAAACCTAACCTAGTTGGAGATCATGAACTCAATTGTCCACACCTATTAAGTTAGGTTCACTTAGAGACAAAAGAACTGAATTAAAATTTGGGAGAATTTTTTTTTGTTTAATGTGTTTTTAGTTATTGAGGAATGTGTTTGGCAAGTAGATATATTGTTGGAAAGTTGGTGGAACTTTCATATTGGAGGTTGTTGATTGTTTTTAATATTTTTTTTGGGTAAAAATTAAAAGGGTATCTTAAAATATATATATTATCATCAAAAGGATACTATATTTTAGGAAAATATTAAAAGGACATCTCATTCTATTTTTTTATTATAAAAATATTCTTATTTAAGTCATGTTATATAGTTTTGGCTAAACTTTCTTCAATTAAAACTGACCATAAATATAATGGAACTATTTTGGCCAAAATTACTATAACATAGAACAGCCTTAGTTAATATTACTCCTACATAAAATAATTTTAGCTAAAATTATTTCAATATGGAGTAGCTACTCCAAACAATTTTGGTGCTCTATGTTGTAATAATTTTGATCAAAATTATTTCAATTATAATAGGTTTTTTCAAAATTGCTCGACATTATAACTATTTTGACTGAAACTACTACAATTATTAAAACTATTTGATTAGTTTTGACTAAATTAGACTAATTTCAATAAACATTTGAGCCATTTTGACCAATATTAAAACTATTTTAACCAAAATTACTTATAAAAATTTTAGCACATTTGATCCTGTCACAGAGCGAGGTGGACTCCCAAGAACGAGATGGACCTGAGCACCGTTGATGCTGGCTCCGAACTACAAGAAAGATGACCGCCAGCAACTCACCGAGAGAAATCCCTAGCAAGGCCTTCCGACGATCAAGTCAGTCTCCGGTGAAAGAAAGAAAGCAGAAGAACTAAGAACTGTAGCCAAAATTCTATCACGTGTACCTGCGTGTGAAGTGCGGAGGACCTTATATAGTCGAGGAAGCCGACAGTTTCTGCCCCACGTCTGCCACCTTTTTGTCTCATGTGAGGACAGGATCAGGGGTGTTGTCAGCTCGCCAACCGGCACCGATCGACGCTGCCCAGTTTGACGCGGACAGGGGTCGTTGTGGTACGGAGTACCAGGGTATGTTAGGAAAGTACTGTGTCAGCGGGATATTCACGATTCAGATACGAGAGGTGTCATACCTGAGTCGTCCTGCGCCGATTCTCGTACCACTTTTGCCAGTATAGTGTCAAGGAGTGGATGTTCCCTAGGAAAATGACAATTCCCGAGCTGGGTCGCCAATCGACTGACCCGAGTGAGATCTCACAAAGCAGTCAATGCCACTTAGGCTAAGCAAGGGGCAATCCGAGTCTTTGGGGCACTCGACACTCAGACTTGGCCAACACGATTCATCCTTATGACATATGACTAGAAGACCTCGAGGGGAGTCGAATGGTTGCTAGATGTGTGCTAACCGGGTGACTCTTAGCGCGACACTCGGTATTTCTCGCTGGGACAACTTCAGACAGTACTAGGCTGGTCTCCCGCTCGGACATCCCAACCTGAGTGGCCTGCATTGCCACGTCAGGCTGTCAAGGCCTTTTCATCAATGATTTGTCTCTCTACGATGTCATGTGACCCGATCAAGCTATACTATAAATTAGGTCGGGATCAACGTTATAGCAGTGTTTTAGCTAAATCTGATATAGCAATATTAGAATAAGGATATTTGGGAATGAAAAGATAAATTGACGCCCTCTTAATTTTTTTTTTAAAATAAGGTGTCCTTTTACATTTCTTTCCCTATATTTTTTAAAGGAAAAAACATATTTATTCTTCCAAAATCATATTTATCATTACAAAATTAAATATTAGAGGCATAAATCTCTCATAAACTAGAATTTGTTTGGATTACACTTATAAAACTAACAATAAAAAAAGTATTTAAATATTTATTATATCAATGAAGCACTAATCAATTGAAATATGGAACAAGGATTAGGCTAAACATCCATGAAATTGTTAGTGAAAGCTCACCTACAAGTAATTAAACTACTAGTTGATGATTGAAAAATACATTCTATCTAAACACATTTTGTTTTTTCCATTTGTTCCTTGTCATTTCTATGCATAAAAGGAATGGAATTAGTTTCTTTTTCCTTTAAATTTCTCAATTATAGACATCATTGGGTGTTTTTATGACCATGCTTGTTACAAACCAAACATAATTGACTACAACATTTGACCAATTAAATGTACATTGACCTATTTTTCTTAGTCATTAAGGAAAAATGTTGCATTTAGCCTTCAAAATATAGGTTAAAAAGTCAAGGAAATGATAATAATAAAATTAATTAATTAATTAACAAGGAAATAATTAAAAACAAGCATATCATTTATTAGTCATTAAAGAAAATGCATTTAGGACTTCAAAATAAAGGTTAAAAAGTCAAGTAAATGATAATAGTATAATTAATTAATTAATTAATAAGGAAATAATTAAAAGCAAGCATATAATTTATTAGTCATTAAGGGGGAAATGCATTTAGGAATTCAAAAATAAGGTTAAAAAGTCAAGGAAATGATAATGATAAAATTAATTAATTAACAAAGAAATAATTAAAAATAAGAATATAATTTATTATTCGTCAGGGGGAAAATGCATTTAGGACTTCAAAATAAAGGTTAAAAAGTGAAGGAAATAATAATGATAAAATTAATTAATTAACAAAGAAATAATTAAAAACAAGCATATAATTTATTATTCATTAGGGGGAAAATGCATTTAGGGCTTCAAAATAAAGGTTAAAAAGTCAAGGAAATGATAATGATAAAATTAAATAATTAACAAGGAAATAATTAAAAACAAACATCTAATTTATTAGTCATTAGGGGGGGCAATGCATTTGTCCTTCAAAATAATGGTTAGAAAATCAAGCAAATAATTAATTGATTAACAAGCTAAGTTTGTTGCGCTCTCTCTATAAAAGGTAGATCTATTATCTTAACGGCAATAGGCATATGATGGAGCCGAAAATATAGTCATCATCTCCTGAGGATCGACCTCTAGTCATTAGACCAGAAATATCATACGTCCATCGGCCCTGCTATGTCAGGGGCTTGTTGCTCTCTATATAATGTATTTATATAGTGGTCCAAATTTATGAAGTGGAATAAAATTCAAGTTCTTTTTTCTTATTTATTTATTGCAAAATTGTACATATGTAAAGTTTATGCATGTTTCATATATTCCTCTAAGTATCATTTATTTTAAAAAAAAAATAGTTCATCTGAAGCTTGGGGAATAATATAGACCTCAAAAAAGACAAATGCATGCATATGATGAGAGCATTGGATTCCAAAAATTAGGGTTTTTTTATCTCCTACTATTTCACTTTTCTTTGTAATGAGTTCTATAGTGTTTTTACCACAATTATTGTTTATCGAAAAATTTTATCGAGGAGGCATACTAGATCTTAACCATCATTGGATTTGCTCACTTGCCAATTAATGTCAATGTTGGATGAATTTTAGGGTATGGTGTGTTTAAGTATCGGTAGATGAGCTCATCGCGTTTTCGATACATGCTCCTTTGATTGTTCCGCGGAAGTTTTGCATCTTCTATCTTCTACTACTCCGATGACATTTCTCGACTCACCTCTCCTACCTTGCGGAGTTTGTTTTCACTAGAAAGTTGATGATAGATTCTTCAACAGTTTAAAGTAACAAGTTGTGACATGTTTTTGGAGAAAGTAACAAGCATTTTGTTTGCTCATAAACACTTCAAACCGATAAATGGTCCAGTTATGGAATTCATCGACAAAGTTGCATTCTATTGAATCATAATGCTATAAAGTTTAACAACACAAACTCTTCAGTAGCATCAGTCTTCAGCATTGCGAGACGACATCCACCCGACTGCCGCCCGGCAAGGAAAACAGTTCAGAGTTTGCTTGATTATTTAAAAAAGTAGGGTAGTTTCAGTCAATCGGCTCCAATTCGAGCCATTGGCAAAATTTGACAGTTTGAATCTTCGAAAATAAAAGCAGTTTCGCACTTGATTTTAGGTTACAATAATCCAATGCGACGAATCAAGTTATTTGAGGAGGATCCTCCCGACCGGAGTTTGATATTATGTTTGAAGAGCAGTATTTTTGCAAATGGGGCAGATATTCTTGTGCATTAGCCACTGCTTGATGCAAACTGTGTGGAAGTTGTGCCCACAATCCAAGATCCCGAGTTCATTGCCTTCGACATATTCTTCCTGAGACGATCGAAGAGTAAGATTTGATCGGTTACCGAGTAACTTTTCGATAAGGTTGAATAATTAGACAAATACCTGGCAGATACAACATGGTTCGTGATCCATAGCTGATCCAAGAGTCGTCGATGAATGCTTTCGCTGCTTCAGACACTTGATAACTTTTTCCTCATTCAGTCCGGTGCAGACATCGCCTATCCTCTCTTCCAATGCCAAGAGTTCCTATACCGAAGTATGAACTTGGATTCGACGAAATATCTCAACAGGAAAAAGAAAAATTAGAGTTGGGCATTCATACCTCGTACGACATATTATCAACATCAAGGCGCATGTCTCTGTGCCTATCATGCAAATCACTGCCCGCCAAAATTAGAGTTTGATCGAGGATAACCACATCCTGGAAAGTTAAGATCAAGCCTATCAAACTACACAAAATGGAAAAGTATGGTATGTTTGCAAAATCCTTGAGATACAAGACACAAAGATTTAAACTATCTTAAGTGTTGAAATTTAGCACACTTTATCGAACAGATGCAAAGAATGTAGGAAAATCAATCTTTGCTAATTATTTGAGTATGATCATGTCACAGAGAGCATGCAATAATAATTATATGGGACAATAGCTTGACTCTCTTCAAACCAATTGGCTTTTCAAATACAGTGGCTGTTGACGTGCCAATCTAAAAAGGTTAATACCATGTTAAAAGCTGGTTAAACGTATTATATACACAACAACATTACCATTATTAGTTCGCCCGCCAACTCTTTGGTAACAAACTTGGTGAGTGATAGAACAATTGGGCTTCAAAAACATATCCATTTGAATCATATCTATTCTTTGAAAAAATAATACAGTCTTACTAGTTGCTAGTCGTACTGTATGATAAAATTGGTAAAACATTCACCTCAAGTCGAAGACCATCCCCTCGGCGCAAGGATTCCAATGCATGACGGATCTGATAGCAAAGTATATGTAAGTACATTGAGACAAACTGTATAACTTCGACCATAAAGATAATAGTTCCATTAGAGCATAAACACTAATAAACACTGTGAGCATCATCAATTATAAATAATAGTATAAAAGTGTAGATTGAGCTTTCCTTCATAATTTAAACTTTTGCAACAAGTGACCAATCAATCAAACTTAGAGGAGTAATTCTCGCCTTCAACTCATGCTATGGTCAGCAATTAAAAATGTTGTATCTTAGTTCCTTCCTCACTTCTACATTGCAGGAACTACACTCATCCTTCTCTTGTTCTATTATTGTCTTCTCGTCTTCTATTTCATCCATAGCATTTTAACATTTTCCTCTTCGCAACCACAACTTTTGATTTCTACTGCCACTCAACATCATGCTGCCTCACCCTTCCACATTCTCAAGGTCAAGATGAACTCAAAATTTTGAGCACAAAGAACTACAAGTGAATAAGATTGAGCAAACTAGACTTAGCCTAAGTTGGCTCAATTGAAAGTCTTCAATGATTAACCAGGTTGGGTAACGTCGAACCTAGGACGACCGGCCCGGCCCCACGGAAGTTTCCCACCGGCCGCTAGGGTAAATTGGGAAGCACTCACGGCGGGTAGTCCAAAAGCCTAGCATCTCAAGGTTCACGCTCCATTGGAGGAAAAATTCCTGCAAATACGCCATAGCTGGGGATCAAACCACGAATGTTTGGGATATAATTAAAAGTCTTCCAGTCTGATACTATGGTGGGCATACTTCGGCGATCGAGCAAGCTTGAATTACATTTTTAGTGCTCATGCACACACAATTTGACCCCAAACAGGGTAATTAAACAATTAGAATTTAGGTAGCCTTAAAAGAGCAATAGACTCCACTGGTGAGTTATGTAGTAGATAATTTAAGTATGTCTACAACCTAACAACAAGGAGATTCATTTTTCCCTCCATATGTTCCATGTTTGGGAAGATTGAATCATCTTATGAACACCCTAATAAACAAATTGGGGAGTTGGTTATATTAAGTGAGCAGAACCAACTGTTTCTCATCATTTCTTGAAGTAAATTTGGTTTTGTTTGCAGACACACGAACCAGAAAAACTAGGTGAAAATGAAAAAGTACAGCACACGTCAAACAGATCAAGGTTTGACATGGCCATTAGAGATCAATGTAGTAATCAGCGTTCAAGTATCATATATTCAACATTGGCACGACAGAAATAGATGAAGAGTCAGTTGTATCTCTATTTTCCTTTGAGTTGTATCACTGTTAATTCTATATCGTTCAACTGTAGCCATGATAAATAGAATTACAAATTGTTAAGAAATAATTATTATTGAAATTTGAAAGTAAAAGCTATTTCCTGGGTGATCAAAAGAAACAAAGCAAAAGTGAAATCATAATGTAATAAAAATATAATCAAGAAAGAAAACTCAGCATCAAAGTTCCCTTGAATTATAAAAAATGCCTGATTAACAAATACCTCTGACAACATCCTACTTCTCTCCTCCCCTGCAGCCGTTAAATTTCTCAGAGATATGGGAGCACCAAAAAGACCATGATTGCGCCTTCTCAACAAATTTGGTGACCTTGCATGTGATGTTGGTGGTGGGCCACGCAAACTTGCTCTAATCTGAGCTACCTCCTGTGAGCTCAAAGAATGACCAGAATGTTGTGGAGAGAAGTTAGTGCCCTGGCCTCCAGATTCAGAGCTTCCCGGTGGAAACAAAGGTGGATAAGTAACTTCTAAGGGTTGAGAAAATTGTGTAGGATTTTGATGAGGTACCCAAGAAGTTCCTAATGTTGGATGCATCCCTGAGCTTGTACCATCCTGTGAATTCATAGCCATGTTTACAATTCTACCATCTAAGTTCCTGTTTGTGCGATGTTGTGGCATGTTCCTTACACTTGTTGCAGGAACAAGTTCCAAACTGCTGCGAGCCGATATATTACTAGACTGATTAGCCTCTCTTGCAGCAAAACTTCTGTCCTCTGCACTAAATGAGCCTGATGATGTACCAATTCTTGAATTTGAAGGTCCGCTCCATGGAAAATGGTATACAATTTGGGGCAGACCAGGAACAACTGGTATAAGAGGTTGGTTTTGAGAACTTGTAGGAGGTAGTACTTGTGTCGGCTCAAGGGACTGATTTGGTGAGATACTAAAAGAAGGTGGTTGATTATATAGCCAGGAATCCGAATGCCTAGCAGTATTTACTAACCATGAATTGGGATGTGGCAAAGCAGGGCTAATTCTCACACGGTGATTCCTCCGTGAGGTTTCTGCATGCCTTGCAGTACTTGCTGAGGCGTAGCAATCAGAGGTGACCCCTCTTGCAAAAGTAACAGGATACTCTTCAGGAGGAGGTGCAATAGAAGGATACCCTGCAGAGCTAGAAATGCTCGTAGTCACAGGATTATATATATGAGAATACAGTAAACTACTGTCACTTTGCTGAGAAGAGCTTGCATTTGCACTTACTGAAGACTGTCCAGGGAAACCTTCACTGTTCTTTCTCTTGCAGGAAATGCGTCGTTCATCCAATAAATTTTCTGGACTGTCGTCATCTTCCCTCAAAAGACCAACATGCTCAGAACTTTCATCAGAAATGGATAAATCAATTGGCATAGAAACACTTTCACCATCTAAGAAACCCAACATACAAGGAGGATGGGATAGTGCTGACTCTGAGAGATCGTTGCCTGAACCAACTTGAGCAGCAGCAATCTCTATGTTCTGCTGCAAATTGTTGAACCGAGGATTATTTTGTGGAAAAGATGGGATACCATCAACCTGAGCTACATTAAGACTTCTATTGGCAGTATCCAATGAAAGCATAGGAGAGCCATAAGAATGATTTTCTTCTATCGTAGGCCCGCCTCGAGAGGTAATTGTTATAGATGGTGTCCAGCCATGCTCCCATTTGTTATCTTCGTGGATACCATGTTGATGGTGTTGACTAGAAGAACTAGAGCCTCTTGAGCCCCAAATACTCAATTGAGCATCATCTTGATTAGCCATGTTTAGGCATGGAATAGTTATATCTTCAGGTGATGCTATCCGACCTGTCATACTCTGAACCTCTGTTGGATTGAAAAGCATGTTATTCCACAAAACTCGCTGATTCATCGAGCTGCTTGAACTGGAACCAGGTTTAAATTCAAATGAATTGTCATAGGGTTGAGCAAAGTTCTTTTGATCTGGCATTAAAACAAATTGAACCTCCTGTTTAAGAAAAATGACATCAGCGGAGAAGATACTAAATTTTTTGTGCATAAAAAAACAAAAACTCTTTAAATAGCTAAATTCTATTGTAAACACTAATGAGATGGAAAATAAGCTCCTGTCACGAGACACAAGCAGTCCAACAAATTTTGATGCCATAACACACTGGAATAACATGATATGTAGCTCCAATGAGGATATGTAGCTCCAGTGAGTGGTTGCATAACTACATTATATGCCTCTATCAGTTATATTACTTCCAGTCTCACTCTAAGAATCAAATCTGGTCCATTGTTTCCTTAGGAATCAACTT
Organism: Boesenbergia rotunda; assembly: GCA_024364735.1. Lineage (NCBI taxonomy): Eukaryota > Viridiplantae > Streptophyta > Magnoliopsida > Zingiberales > Zingiberaceae > Boesenbergia > Boesenbergia rotunda. The sequence goes on along the minus strand of JAGFNQ010007059.1, from coordinate 335,589 downwards.
CATTGTTATTTATCATGATCAACAAGCAAATTGAAGTGTTGTTGGGCTGTTCAACTCTTTATACTTCTATTATTACTTGATACTTAATAATGATGATGAATTATTTAAACATCAGACTAGCTTTTCCCTTGACTTTTATAAGTTATTTCTTAAACCAAATAAACTGTTATGGAAATAATTAACAGGGAGTTTTGAGAAGAGATCAAGTACACATGCATATTGCATGTCAGCTCGCTCCTGATGGAACAATGTACTACCCAGATAACTACAAAAAAACATGGTCAACATATCTATCATTGATCAATACCGTGTTGCCAATTAAAAGAGAATAATAATTTGGGTAAATTGATAAATCTACCACATACTTTATCTATTTTAACGAATCTATCAAGAACTTTCAAAATTAACAAACCTATTGAGTATTTGTCAAATTCGTAACATCCATCTTCCTAATTTTCCATCAAATTGTTGTTAGTTGTAGATGTGTCATCAAGTCGCATCATCAGATTATCCACCTCACAATTCACATCACCTCTCTAATCAATTATATCATTTTATTTTATTTTAAATCTAACCAAATAAATTCCTTACAAGGGTTTTGTAAAGTTTATAAGGAGTTTATTTGGTGTAGGTATAAAAAATGAAATGATATGATTGATTGCGAAGTAATGTGAATTGTGAAGTAGATATGTTGATGACATGGCATGTTGGCATGTCAGCAACTAACAACTAACAAATAGAAAATAAATGGCATCATAGGTTTGTTGCAAATTTAGCAAGCATGTGATAGAGTTGTTAACTTTACTCGAATGATTCATGATAAAGAGAAAATTTGTGAACCAAAAAAAAACTTGTGAACCAAAAATTATAGAGAGAAATGTGTGAAAGAACAATATGTTTTTTTAGCGTCCAACAAACTGAAATTTGAACAAAAAACCTCCCATAGAAACGACTAGGCATAAATAGACATAAAGAAAGAAATCACATGAAGGGTGCAATCATAGTTATGCTCCAATTCACTCAGATAATAGAGACAAGGATTGAGCTACGAACTAAAATAAGGAAAGTATTGGCTGAAAAATATATGGAAAATGATTCTATGAGAATTTCCATCAAGATGTTAGTAAATAAACCAAAATACACAGGATTAAGCTACCAGCCAAAATCAGGAAAGCCTTGGATCAAAATATATGGAAAATGACAGCTTTGAGAATTCCTATCAATATGTTAGTAAATAAACCGAAATACAAACAAAACAGATCATGTAAAAAAATCTTTTGTTTAAAACTGAGGGTTAACATGAAGAAACAGAAGTCTATTGATGAAATTAAAAGCTCCATGTCAGATCTGGTGAATGAACCATTGCATGAGTTAACAAATTTCTCAATTGAGGATGAAAGTGTGTCCACAATGTATGCTGAAGTAAACAACAGAATATAATAAACAGCATATGTAGAAGAAAAGTAACCCCACCATTTTTCACACCTCAAGCAATTAAAATTTGCCTATGGCAACGAAAGATATTATTTCCAGTCCATTCTTCAATTATGATTCACTATGCCTTCTTTGCGCATACAATGAACAAGTTCAAGTTAGCCACAACAACCTTTGCTCTTTCTGATTGTCTAAAAGATTCCGTTGATAAATTCATCGCCTATAACCATGTTGCCCTATCTTGCTTGTCTTGTATCAGAAGATGGTGGGTTGTGTGCATCATGAACAAGATTAGACTAATTATCTATGATGAACATAAGGAATTAATGCAGACCTCCTCTTCTAGGTGAAACCAGGAGAAAACAAAAAATCTATAAGCAAGGACTGTCCAGGATTCAAATGGCAATCTATCTACATTATGAATGTGATCCTCAGTGATTCCAAGACAACTTAGAATTTCAGATAAAATGTGAAACTTATATTCAATGTATGGTATCACAGGGGTGAATGAATTGGATTCAGCAATACCAGTTGCTTCTCAAATTTGTAAGCTTCAAATTTTAAATATTTGTCAAGCTTGAAAATAAAATTCAAGGACTCCAACAGATTACTCAGCTAAAATGATTCACGAGAGAGAGAGAGAGAGAGAGAGAGAGAGAGAGATGTCGTACTACTACGCAATCAAGCCCTAAATTCCAGATTTTGTCCAATCAAGGAAATACCTGTCAAGCTTGATAATAAAAATCATAAGTCACAGGCAGATTATTCTGTTGAAATTGTTCACCACAAAAGAGGAGAGGTCGCGCTACGCAATCAAGCTCAAACTTCCAGATTTTTTCCCATCAAGGAAAAAAGATGAAGCCTTTCCAACGAAATGCTATAATAAGTTTAACAAGCTAGAAATTTCCCCCCAAGTCAAAAGTCCATCTTGTTTACAGAATTTAAAAAAAACGTAAAAATAAAATAACAAACCAGGAAATCCCCAACAAACTACCCCATCAGAAAAAAAAATGAAGAAACAAAATTCAACAAACCGAATCGATGATCGATGGAAACAAACGTCTTCAAGACAAGCAGATCCGTCCAAGAAATTTCACAAAGAAAGGATTTGCGAGGAGTTTTCTTCTCAAGCACAAGTCAGAATTCCCTATTAAAAAAAAACCCGACTTTTATGCTTGGATTCTAGTCGATTAACGAGAGCGCACCTAGTTAAGACGGATAAACCGAAGCCGACCAAGCGGCACGGGTCGGCCCCCTTCTAAGAAAACCAAGCAACCCCTCTCCGCCCCCTCCTCTCCGCTCCTTCCAATCCTGTGCGATCAACTACTCGATCGACGAAGGCCTCCGCGCAGACGGGGAACAAGAGATCGATGTGTGGAGAAGCGCGAGAGAGGGGTATGTATTGACGGATGGATGGTCGGAGAACGAACGGTAAGAAGTCAGCAGGGGAAGGAAAATATAAATTATATAAAAAATACTTTTCCTAATTTTGAAATTTAATTGGGAAATTCTCGCTCACATCCAACTAACTGCTGCTGCTGCGAGGACAGCGTTCACAGTTCCCACGCCCTCCTATTAGCTGGCCCCGCAAGGCCCACTTAAGTTTTGGCGGAGAGGACACGTGGATGGATCCGCTCGCTGTTTACTGAGTCCGTCACGAGCGAGAGACGAGTCCATGTGAACCCGCAGAGCCACGTGCTTCTGATGGGTAACCTTTTGGGTACGTCGTCGGTGATGTCCACCTGTCCCGCCTGTTACGAGCTCGAGCCCCACGGGGACGGATGGTTGCAGGAATCTAATTGGCTGCAGCTAGTCGGCCCACATAAAGGATGGGCAAAAAAAAACATAAAATTAATTAAAGAATAAGTAATTATTTTATTATTATATTTATTTAGTGTTATTGTGGGCGTCTCACTTGATGGACCGTCACAGTATTAGATAGCATTTACATTCTGTGTGCATTAATTAATTGATATTTTTTAAAAGAAATAATTGAAGGGAAAAATAAATTATCTGAAAATATATTTATTGAATTCGATAATGATCAAATATTGTGGCTGTGCCAAAGAAAACAACGTGACGTGAGGTTTGTTTGGCGCAGAGTCGGTGACGTGGACCGCTGCAAGAAAAAGTCTGCATGGGCCCATGCAATCCATCCAGCAGCCACGTACGTGTTGTGAATTGGACTTTTTTTTTTAATTACGGATCAATTCACGTGGACGCCTTCCGCGACCTTAAGTCGTATCCTGAATGAATCCAAATATCTGAATTTATTTTAAACGGTCAGTAATATTTTTTTTATTTTTTTACATATTATATTAATTTAGGATTATACTATAATAGAATTAAGTTAATAAAAAAAATTTTGTTAGTGTTCTGATATTTCTTTTGAATTATATTATTCTAAGATAAAAAATTTAAATACTCATGGATATTATACTATATATATATTTAGGATTTAAAATTTAAGAATTAGATATATAATTTAAGTAAATAAGATTTTTTATATAGAATTCAGACTTTCTTCTTAAATTATAGTGTTAAAGATAAAAAAAAATTAGATACTCACAAGGTATATTATATATTTAAGATTTAAAAATATATATATATAAAGAGAGAGAATTTTTTAATATATTAAGGATAGGAATATACTTATGATTAGAGGATCTGAGCAACTATGCAGGGTGGGTACTTGTGACGACTGCCGGGTCGAGGGGGCTGGGGGGGGGGGGGGGGGGGGGGGGGGGGGGGGTCGTACAGGCGTGTGGTTGTGCGCGATGGACTCGAGGTGTCTCCAATGCAATTGGAGGAGCCATCAGAGGCGCCTCAAGTGGACTGATGGCAATTGGAGGCGCCTCTCATTGTTATAATTTTTTTTATCTTTTAAAAATCAATATTTCCTGATCACATAAATCTTAAATATATATAATATATCCGTAAGCACTAAATTTTGTTATTTTAAGCACTATACCCAAAAGGAAAGACATCACCCTAAAGAAAAAATTTATTGGCTTACACTCACTGTGACCCAACGTTTATAGTAATTAGAGGGTAAAAAATCCAATAATTGAGAGATTGTTGGAGTTATTTTTGATAAGTAGCAAAGAGGGGAAGTATTAGTTTAAATGGGGAACCAAACATGCCTTGGCATAAAATCCTAGGTCAAGGGGGAGCATTGTTACTCATTTATTGGTGAAGGGGGAGCCTTGTGATAGGTTCTTAAAAAATCTTTGTAAATCCAATGTAGGGGGAGCCTTGGAGAGATTCTTAAAAAGCTCGTTTGGTAAAAATCATACTCATAGAGAGTTTAGGTGTGGGGAAAACATTATGATAGGATTCCATGCATGTTTGCATTCACATTGCATATGCATTGACGGTATAAATCTAAGGTATAGCCTTGGCAACGTAAGTCCAAATGGTTATCAGCAGTTTATTTGCTATTTGTTTTCCCTAACTTAAACGTATTGTCAAACATCAAAAAGGGAGAGATTGTTGAGACAATATATTATCTATGGAACCATGTGTTTTGATGTTTAGCTAAAGAGTTTAAGTTAGGTTCACACTTTTATTTGATATGTGTATTTGAGTGTGTAGGTTCTGCAGGATACACATATGACTTAACTTTGTTAGGATCTTTGCCCTAGCTAGAGGGGGGGTGAATAGCGGTTCTTTGATTCTTTCAACCTACGTTGTTAGTTGCGCAACGGAAATACAAATAAAAACAAACTAACAATGCTAACCAACCAGATTTACGTGGTTCGGAGATGAAACTCCTACTCCACGACAGTCCGTGAGGTGGACGATCCCTTGATCCTTCGGCGGATCGCTCCCCGGATGCTCTCCGGCTATCTCGTGTAGCTCCTTGTGGGTGGAGAAACCTCTCCACAATCCTCTACAAGCACCTGAGCACACAAGGCTACTATCAAGCTTTTTCCAAGCAAGATTCGCCAAGAAACCCCAGCCCGATCGAGTCCCCCTTTAAATAGATTCGGGCTGGAAACCCGCCTACCAGTCGACTGCTCCCATGGGCAGTCGACTGGTGCCACTTAAAATCCGACCGTTACACCCAACGTTCGACTTTTCGTGGCTTCCAGGCAACTAGCAGTCGACTGCTCCCAGGGGCAGTCGACTGCTCCCAGTCGACTGCCCCAACTGGCAGTCGACTGCCAATCGACCAGAACCCTTCTGTGGGTTCTGGCAGTCGACTGCCCAACCTGGCAGTCGACTGCCCTGTCTACCAACCTAGGGTTTTACCTCCCCGAGTACATTCCACTCAGCACTCGACCCCTAGGACTTCCCGAGTACATTCACACAGCACTCGTACTCTCATGACTTGACTGACTCCTCATCCGCAGCCTCAACTGTTGCCTTCGCGCCCTCTTCATCTTCGGCCCTCGTCCCTCGGATGCGCACGCAAGCCTCCAGCTTGCATCCATGCCACCCTTCACGTACGCCTCGAAGTCCGCGCCCATCAGCTCATCGTCCCTGCACTCCAAGGTCCCTCAGATGCGCACACAAGCCTCCAGCTTGCCTCCATGCCATCCTTCACCGTACTGAGGCCGTCCAGTCAAGTCCATATGCGTACCTGTACAACCTGCACACTCAACATACGCATATCAAATACACAAGGGTAAACCTAACTTAAACCCTTTGCCCAAACATCAAAACCTATGGTCACAGGGCCGATTGCTCCAACAAACTTGACGGCTTCGGGTCCGGTGAAGGATGGCATGAGGACGAGCCATGAGCTTGTATGCATCCAAGGGACCGTGGACAAGGCAACAATGATGAGCCAAGGGAAGCATACTTTGAGGCATACGCAAAGGATGACATATGGAAATGAGCCGCGGGCTTGTATGCATCTGAGAAACGAGAGTCAAAACGAAGAAGGTTGAAGACAAGAGTCAAGGCTACAAAGGAAGAGTCAAGTGAGTCGTGAGGATCTGAGCGCTGAGTGAACTATTCTTGGGAAGGGAAACCCTAGGTTTACGATTTGGGCAGTCGATTGCTACTGGGAGCAGTCGACTGGTAGTGATCACAGAAAGATCAGTCGGCTGATCTTCTGTGCAATCGACTAGTGTCGGCTGAAATTCGAATGTTGGGTTATAGCGTTCGAATTCGGCTAGAGCAATCGACTGGTGTTGGCACTAGTCGACTAGTAACGGATAGTTCAGCCACGAGCTCTATTTAAGGCAACTCGGTTTGGCTGGTAAGATTTGACGAAATTGACTTTGGTTAAAGGCCAATTAGTAGTCTTGGTGCTCTGGGATTGTTGCAGGGTTGTGACGAGGTTTCTCCACCCACAAGGAGCGACACGAGTTAGCGAGAGGCTTTTCAAGGACTCATCCACCGACGGATCAGGATCGTCCACCTTACAGACTGTCATGGAGTAAGAATTTTATCTCCGAACCACGTTAAATTGGTTTGTATCTTTGTTAGTGTTTTAGTTTAATTATATTTTCGTTGAGCATACTAACATTGTAGGAAGCAAACTGAGATGAATTCGGGGTCAACGTCTATTCACCCCCCCCCCCTTCTCGCCGCTCTAGCCGACCTATGATCCTCTACATGCACTTCCTCCAGATTAATATGTTTGACCGACCGCCCCAATAGGTCATCAAAGCTAGTCGGTGGTTTCTTCGCAAGGGACCGGAAGAAATCTCCTTCAGGAAGTCCCTGCGTAAAGGCGCTGACGAGAATCTCTAAAGTGGCGCTTGGCACATCCTATGCCACCCGATTGAAATGCTAGATGTAGTCCTTCAACGGCTCTTTGCTCTTTTTTTCAGGGCAAAAAGATTAAGTGTTGTTTTTTGGTATCGCCAGCTACTGGTGAAATGGTGCAAGAAGATAGTCTTAAACTCTAAGAAGGAGTTTATAGAATCCTGCGGAAACCTTTGGAACCACCATTGTGCTGCTCCCGACAAAGTGTTCAAGAATACCTGACACTTCACTCTATCCGCTTGGACAAATTTTGCCCCGACCAGTTGGACATTCGATGCGCGCAGGGGATGCGCGCAGGTCGTGCACGCACATGAGTCCACTTGGTTCAGTACAAATCCGAGCTCTGGATTTACACCCCGGAAGACCTCAATGTTCTGCCTAATTTGCTCTCGGAAGACCTTGTTCATCATGCACTAGTAAATAGCACCTGCATTTTTGAGTCTGAATGACATCACGGTATAGCAATATGTACCATTCGAGGTGATGAAGCTGACCTTCTCCTGGTCGGCGACAGCCAGGGGTACCTGGTGATAGCCTTGATACGAATCCAACATGGAGATGAGCTCGCTGTCGGCCGTCGAGTCAACCATTTGATCGATCCGCGGCAATGGGTAACAGGCCTTTGGGCATGCTGTTGAGATCACGGAAATCAATACAAGTGTGCCACTTGTTATCACGTTTGGCCACGAGAACCACGTTGGCTAGCCAGGCCAGAAATTGCGCCTCCCTGATATGCACGACCTCCAAAAGCTTCTCGATCTCTGCCCGGATGACTTGATTCTGTGCTGCACTGAAATCCCTCTTACGTTGTTTAATGGGTCGGGCGTTTGGGTAAACATGCAACTGGCGCTTAGCCACTTCTGCTCAAACCCTTTTGAGATCCTTTACTGACCAACCGAATACATCTTGGTTTCATGCCAAGCAATCCACCAACTGTTGCCTTAACTCGCCCGAGAGACCCGCTGCTATTTTGATTTTGGTTTCTGACTGGTCGGGGAGGAGCTTCATCTCCTCTAGTTCGGAAGAAAGAAGGAGGGAAGGGAATTAGAAGGCCCTCCTGCCTGGCGGCATTCCCTTGACCCGTCGAGTTGCCAATGGTCGATGGCTCAGGGAGTCAAGCTACGAGGCTGCCAGCAAGCAGGGGTGGCTGGGGGGTCATCTAGGCTCTAGCAGCCATCATGAACTCATACTCCTCCGGCGTGATGGTAACCGTCACTTTGTTGGGGTCTACCATTTTCTAATCCCGATCAGGCGATGTGCCCTCCTTCTAGCGTCAATTATGATCCTGTCGGCGAGCGAGGTGGGAGTCCCTATATGAGGACGGGACGCGACTTGCCAGCGGAGGAGGATGACAGGTGAAACACTGTGTGATTTAGGATTCCGACGACCGGGTAGCTCTAAACCTGTAAAGAAGGGGACCGTTAGCAACCCACTGGGAGTTTTCCCGACAAGGACCTCCGACGGTCAAGTCAGAATTCGGTGGAAAGAAGGGGAGTTTATTAAGATAATACTGTAGTTGAAGAATGTGATTCATACCTGCGTGTGAGGGATGGAGGGTCTTATATAGCCGGGAGAGCCGACAAACTCTGTCCCCTTCCTGTTCCCCTTTTGTCCTATGTGGGGACAGGATCGGGGCCCATTGTTAGTTAGTCTACCGGCGACGTGTTGTATGACATTCGCAAGGGGCGCTGTGGTATGGCTTGACCTTTCCAGCAACGCTTGTCAAACGTCATACTGTACCAGTGAGATCCCCGTGATTCGGACACGAGTGGTGTCAAATTCGAGTCGGCAAGCGCTGACACAACTATTACCTTTACTTGTGAGGCGTCAGAGGGCCAATGCCACCATGGACAATGCATCTTTCGCTAATAGGGAACAACGAGCCGTATTACACTCGGGGGTATATCAATCGGCGGGCCAGGGTCCCCCACTCGGTCCTCCTCGTAGGCACTTTTCCCGCCTAGGAAGGCGGGCGAAGGACCCCCAACTGAAAAGGACACCTTGATGGGCACTGGTTTTGGACTCGAATCGGGTAATCATCTGTTCGGCATATCCGACCGGAGTAAAGTACGAGGTCGGCGATGAGGCTGCCATCACGGGCATTCCTATGACCGGTCAGGTTGCTAACGCTTCTCACAACCTCCCCGCGGGCCTAGTGAGTGGGGCCCGTGTTTGACCATATTGGGCTCCCATGGTCCATCCGTTAGAGCCCCTTTTTCATACTGGGCCTATCTTCCCAAAGTACCACATGGTACGATTTAATTCCACACCAACTAAGACGGGATCAATAATATTTTAATATTTTTATTAAAATAAAAGTGATACTAAAATATACCTTGTAAATTATAAGTTTTGAATGTTTTTAAAATAACTTCTCTCCGAATGAACATTTGGTTAAAATTAATCGGAACAGTATTAATCAAATTGAACCGATTTTTTTAACTAACAAAACCGATTAAATTTTTAATAAAAACTAAAAAATAGAATCGAAAACCAAAGTAACTGAATATTTTTAATTAGAATTTAAAAATTCGGTTCCATTTAATAAAAATTCAATTTCAATTTAAAAATTAATTAGAGCCTAAAAATTTAAAATTGTAGTAATTCAATCTACTTGTTTTAACCGAATAGAAATTTTCGAAGAACTTTGAGATACTAAGTGAAAAAATTTAATACAAAACTCAAATGATGTGATACTGTACACATTTGATTATCGCTCGGACACCAATATTAGTGGCCTCCGGGCTTCGGCTGCCGTCCCGAATCAAATTATACCTTTAGGGGCATAGTGAACCCGTCGAGAATCACTACATCTAAAATGTCACGTCATGTATTGAGTTTTTTTTTTGAGATTTTTTATTAAGCATATCATTTTTCATTTTTAAAAACGAATCCAAACCGAATCAATTGATTTTTTAGGAAAAAAATCAAATTGGATAAAGAAAAAATGGATAAATTTGCTCTAACACAATAATCTTTAAACATAATTTAAAATCAATTGATTGTTTATAAAATTTTATGTGAAAAAATTAAAATCAAATATTTAACAACATATTTTCACCCTGGCAAAAATGAACTCCAAGACTTAACCCAAACGCATAATGGTTGTCAAGATGTCGTTGGCAGGTACGATCTTAATATGATCATCTCAGTTTTAATTAGAAGATTTTGACATTTTCTGTAGAGTTTGCACTAGCATAAAAAAAAAATTGATGAATTAGACAGCAGACAAATTGAATCTGAGATGATCGATTCAGTCTCACAGAAGTTTTTCATCGATCATCAGGATAAATCGGGAAGCGCTCGCGGTGGACAGTCTAGAAGCCCAGCGTCCCAAAGTTCGCGCCCTATTTGGAGGAAAAATTTCTGTAAAATATGCCGTAGTTGGGGATCGACTTGAATTAACGACTAATTATCTTACCGCTGCACTATAACCTCGGAGGCCAAAGTTTGCACTAGCATAGCCCAGAGACCCAGGGGTTGAATAGGCTTCCAACCTTAAACTCAAGTTAATTTTCATGATAAATTAAATCATCATTGGCTCCTCCTAATATATGTTATCATCGTCTCCGGGATACCTTCAATCATGATCACCTGAGCACTCGGTCGAACCCGTGCGTTGACTAAGTGATCGGTCGAACCTGACACAAGACGTTCTCCGGGGTATCAATATTAAATAGCATTCAAATGGTTGTAGGACTACTCCCACCCTCTTACGATACCTTTTCGAGTTTTTTGTATTAATTTATTTTTCTCTGATTCCTTCGGCCTTCAACTTCCTCATTTATTTTAATATTCTCGTGCATTGAAGTTGACGTGCTTAGACGTAAAAGACAAACTTACAACACTTAATCAGATGATTAAGCCAAACAAACTAGGAAACCACAGCTTATTTAATCCATGTTTATGCTTGATGTGCCTTGCAATCCCCACCCAGGACATATACCTGGCGTGGCCACATTTATCTGGCGGATTCATTCATACGTGTCAACGAAAGACGTGACTAAGCATAGTTACATATATCCATAGACTATTTTGCTTAAGTCATAACCACAGTTAGTATCTACTCGGATGTTAATGAAATATGGAGCCCGCACGATCTATACGGTCATAGATAAGCAAGGAGATGGAGCAAAAGATGAAAAGATGTTATTGCTCGAGATCATCTATGCTCGGGAACATTCCTGAAAAAGACATTACAGCTTGAGAGCATCCTTTCCAGGAACATCCTCGAAAAGGACATTACAGATTAGTGACATTCCCGTCGAGGAATATACCCGTCCAGGTGCATACCCGTCAGAGAACACCTTAGGAAAGAAAGACTGACTAAATCTATTATCCTGTAGTCCCGATACATGCTAGCACACTAGAGCATTCCTGTCCAAGAATATCCTCTGTGTTGGTGTAATCGATTTTAGGTCAAGGTTGACTAAGTTGGATTGACTCGAGTTTGAGTTTCGATATTTGATCAATATGTTAGTAAGATATCAAATAGGTTATGTTTAACTAGATACTTGATGGTACAGAAATTAAATAGGTCAAGGTTGATCGGATGCTAACAACAATAAAATCATGGTAAATTGAGGTTAATTGGTGGCAAAAGACGATTCGCTCGCCCCCAGCACCCCCGCCAACCTGTATCAGAGCCAACATAAAGGAGATAAATCATGGGAGCTATTAGCCCGAATGCTGTGAGTAATGCGTGGGGAGAGCGGGCACATTGCTTTGTCAAATTTTGACCCCCAGATCTCATGGTGGCAACACTCACGCACCAACCATTAGTCCATCTCGTGGGAACAAATTGAGGTTAATTGGATACTAGGCAACGATGAAGTCTCAATAGATCAAGATTGATTGGATATTGGGCAACAAAAAATCTTGACAGGTCAAGGGTGACCAAATGTTGAGCAAAAGAAATTTTGGTAAGTTCAAGTCAACTGGATACCAAAAAAAAAAGAAGTGAATTCAACCTTGAAAAAGCAAAAAATCTATCTTAGCAATCGATTGCCAGAATGTGACAATCGAATCGATTGACGAACCCTAAACTTGAAATTCCGGATTTGTTACTTGAGTAATCGATTGGTGAAATCGATTCCGGAAATCAATTGGAGTAATCAATTATAGTTTATCTTGGGAAGACAAAACGCTCTTGAATCTATTGGTGTATCATCTGACAGCAATCAATAGTTCGACAGTGACCAACGAACAGAATATCTCAAAATTGATTGACAGATATCAATCGATTGGTGAAATAACTGTTTTGCAGGTTTAAACGGTCGAAAATTGACGTGACAATAGATTGGTGAGTAAGGTCAATCGATTGGTAGGCGGAAATCAGCCCAAACAACAATAGTATAAGAGGATTTCATTTGGAGGAAGACGTCAATTCTTAAAGGATTAGAGATGAAGTGAAGTGTTGTTACATTTTCAACCATCAATAGATATTTTCGTATAATAATTAAGAGATCAAGCAAAGTAAAATTTTGATTGTAAAATTATTTTTCGATTTATTTTGTCTTTACATTCTTGTTTTTTTTATATTCTTGTAATTAAATATTGTAAAAAATTTCTCCACTTTCAAAAGATATTCGAGAAGAAAATTGTTATAATAAAGGGAGATCACAAAGAGTAAGATCTTGAGTTAGGGAGTGTTTAGGAGAACTTTTGCTTCTTGAAAAGTAATTATTGTAGAGATTATCTTGAAGTCAGTGAGAAGCTAAAGCATGGAGTGTTTGGAAATAGAAGCTAAAAGCTGATACAAGGTAAAGTTTGAGTGTTTGGTAAATAATTGCTTCCAAGCTTAATTTTTAGTTAAATGACAATAATATCCTTAAACTATATAAATTATTTTTTTAATTATCTAAATATAATTTTGATACACCATCAATAATGTTTTATATATTTATTATTATATTTTAAATATTATATCAAAACTAATTTTTTTAATAATATATATGTTTAAAAAATATATAATTAATAAAAATATAAATATAAAAAAATGATAAAATTTATATAAATTTATAAAAAAATTATGAATATATAAATTATATGAAAATATAAAATTTTATTTAAAAGTATGGTGGCAATTATGTAAAATGATAAATTATTAAGGATATAAATGTCTACTTTTAATTCTAGACCATAAGCAAAAAAGCAGAAGCAGAAAAAAGCATCAAATTCTTACTTTGGCTAAAAGTTATAGAAGTTAAAGCAGAATCTGATATTCACAAACACTCAAAAATGCTTCTATGTAGCTAGAATCTAAAAAGCAGCTAGCAGAAGCTCTCCCAAACACTCCCTTAGTCATCTTAGCGATGGATACCTAATAAAATTTAAGAGTTCTGTACGTGAAATTAAGTTCGAATCAAAACTTTCATTACGCATTCTAACGACAAAAATGATAGACAACGTGAATTTTTAACATGAAACTCAATATGAATGACGTGACACTCAAATTGCAGCGATCGTCGACGGGTTCACCGTGCCCCCTAAGTTATAATTTTATTCGGGGCGGCGGCCAGAGTCCGCCGTCGATATCCAAGCGATAATCGAGCATGTACACAAAAAATACCATATTATTTACTGATCCTGTCGCCGAGCGTAGTGGAGCCGCAACCGGATGACGGTGTAGCGATGGGTGACGTGGATGCCGACGAGATGTCCTCGCGCAGAATGACAGCGCCGTAGGGGGTATCCTCCGACGGAACGGAAGCGGATGTCGCCTGGTGCACGGCTGGAGGTGGACCTGCTGAGGAAGATGACCGTTAGCAACCTAGCCGGGAGACGTCCCGGCAAGGCACTCCGACGGTCAAGTCAGTACTCCGATGAACAGGAAAAATGATGCAGTATGTAGACGAGGGGCGTCGTGCGCGCGTACCTGATAATGGGGAGGGGAGTGGCTTATATAGCCGGGGAAAAGGACCAAGTCTGACTTGTGTCAGGATTCTCTGACAGGGTCAGAGGATATTGTATGATTATGTCGATTTGAGTATGACCTGTATCAGGATTCTCTGACAGGGTCAGAAGATATTGTATGATTATGTCGATTTGTAACCGACCTTCTTTGTCGTATACTATTTGTCTTATGTGAGGACAAAGACAGGTTTCTGTAAGTCTCTGACAGGCGGCGCCTGTCAGAGAGTGTCAGTTCGTACAAGTGGTGACAGCCTGTTGTCTGCAGCTGGTGCAGGTGTATTTTGTCTTTATCCCAGGGTGATTCCGAGAGAGTGCCCGAGTGGACACCGGGACGGCACGCCCGGATGGATATCAAGCATGGGCATAATGGACTGCCGGGCGGATGCACTCGGATGAACGAGGCGTGTAAGCCTTAATGTGGTCGGCCGGGTTTGACCGGCCGGATGAACCGCTATATTTATTCTAACCGGCCGCCTTGAGTCCGACCGGCCGGCGAAGGCCCTGGGCCCGGCCAGGATGTTTGTCGAGTTGGCTGCCCGTACAATGACGTGGACCTTGAAGTTGGCCAGGTCGTTTGCCACGTTGGCTGCCCGTATGGTGCCAAATATAGGGCAGGATCAATAGCCTTCCCCTCGAGTCTAGTCGAAGGAGGCGATCAGTCCGACTGACTAGACTACAAGTGTGTACAACCATTCTGCGGCCGAGCGTTTTTTGCCCTTTTAATATCCGGCCGGCTTGACACGATGCTCAACAGCTGGTGCTGAGTATGCCTGCCCTGTCTGGGCGGAAGAAGATTGTTGGGCGAGAGGGGCGTGGGCCGCCACACACCCTTCTTTTTTAACGAGGCCGTCCGGCTGGACGAAGCATGATAGGGGAGCGTGGGCCGCCACGCATCCCCGACTAGCCCTTGACATGATGAAGATGTCCGGGCGGATGAAGATTTTGACCGGAGGAACGTGGGCCGCCACGTCCTCGTAAATTGTTAATGCGTCCGACCGGACGAATGTTGTTAGTCGATGAGAGGTATGCTGAACACGTTTGGGCGGGAGAATGTTTGCCTTAAGTTGCAAGAAATGTGGAGTGTTACGCGCCCCAAGACGATTTTCTCGGGATAACCCGAGTCAGTCAATTAATGGAGACGTGACATTCTAAGTCGAATGAGGTGATGTGCTACGGGTTCGTCTCGTTCGGGGGAGCGGCGTTCGCAGCCGTGTGGCTATGGCGTATATCTTCCCTCGGTCGACCCAGCGACCCCCTTCGAAGTCCAGCAGCGGCTTACCCTTTACGGGGATTTGGCAGACTGCTGGGAGCAGGGTATGAGGGAGGGGACTTCCAGACCCCCGATCCGACTGGCAGACCAATTTCTTCAGGACGCTACGCATGTAAGTCGGATGCTTTGATGCTTAATCACCTTGCTTCTTTCTAACCTTTTTATTGTAGTTTTGGGCCTCCTGCTCGAGCGTCGCCTATTCCTTGGTTATCAACGCCAGGGGACGCCGAGCGGCCGAGCGGCGGATTGAGGAAATGGAGCTCCGCCAGGAGCATGCGAACTTACCGGCCGGCGAGGAGGGCACCGCTATTCTCCGTTCGGAGATACTGGACCTTAAGGAGAAACTCCGTTCCGCCGAGGTGCGACTGACGGAGGAAATCACCCGAGCGGAGGCAGCCGAGCGGGCGTATACCAGATCTTTCTCCCTGCACACGACCCTTGAGCAGGAGAGGAAGAAGGCTTTGGCTATGCAGCGTCATGCCCGATCGGACCTCGACAAGAAGGCTGTCGAGGCCCAAGCCTTGAAGGCGGAACTGGACAAGATGATGAAGTCTTCGGAGGAGCTCCGGATGACCCTGAACGAAAAAGAGCAGGAGCTGGCGACTCGGGAGTCGGACTTAAATGCCAAGGAGAAGGCTTTAGACGCCCGAGAAGACGAGCTCCATTTATCTGAAGGACTGCTGGCCTCTCAAGCCGTTGCCTTGGAGGAGAAGGACAAGGAGCTAGCTAACCTTCGGGCGGAAATTGACAGCCTGAAGCTGCATCAAGCAGGCGAGCCTGCCCGGATGGACGCACACCGCTTGGCTTACATCAATTCTAAAGAGTTCGGCAAGCAGTTGGGCAAGCGGACATCTGGCATGTTCAAGATGGGCTTAGAAAGCGCTGTTCTGCAGCTCCAAGAGAGCGACCATCTGCCTGCCGACCTTCCTATCAATGCCGTCCAAGTGAGCCGGGTCAAGGAGCTGCTACCCAAAGACTTCTTCCAGCCTTTTACCTAAATGTTAACCGTGTAATCCTAAGCCGCCGGTTGGGGCTCTTCTTTTTGTAATGCTTCCGAGTCAATCAGCAATGAAGAGTATTTTCCTTTGACGAGTTATTTTAGATATTAAGCAGATGTTGCCCGACCAGAGAGCCGAACTAAGCGCGGGATAATGGTTCTCAGGTAGCCGACCGGTTGATCTGACTAAGGTGTGAGTCACCCCGCGCCCGGTCAGGGAACTAAGCTACTTCAGAAAAATGGTTGTGTAAGCTAGCCGACTGATTGGTGGTCTTTCCCGAGGGATGTGGATCGCCACACACCCGGTCAGAGAGCTACACTAAGGAATCCGGCCAAGTAGAAGCCCACTGGTCGGGGGTTCGGCCTACGGGATGTGGATCGCCACACGCCCGACCGAATTCTGATACGCGGTTCTGGGCGGGCTGATGTTTTAATCAGTCGTCGCCTCAGGCTTCCAAAGGGAATCAACCTTCTGCGTGGGTCGCCACGCCTCCGGTCGGGAACCGCTTTAGGCTTCCGGATGGGCCAATCTTCCACGTGGGCCGCCACGTTTCCGACCGGGAACCAATCCAGGCTTCCGAGTGGGCTGACGCTCCCGGTCAGTCGCCGACTCAGGCTTCCAAAGGGCACCAACCTTCTGCGTGGGTCGCCACGCCTCCGGTCGGGAACCGCTTTAGGCTTCCGGATGGGCCAATCTTTCACGTGGGCCGCCACGTTTCCGACCGGGCACCAGTCCAGGCATCCGGATGGGCCAATCTTCCACGTGGGCCGCCACGCTTCCTACCGGGAACCAGTCCAGGCTTCCGAGTGGGCTGACGCTTTAAGTCAGTCGCCGACTCAGGCTTCCAAAGGGCACCAACCTTCTGCGTGGGTCGTCACGCCTCCGGTCGGGAACCGCTTTAGGCTTCCGGATGGGCCAATCTTCCACGTGGGCCGCCACGTTTCCGACCGGGAACCAGCCTAGGCTTCCGAGTGGGCTGACGCTTCCGGTCAGTCCCCGACTCAGGCTTCCAAAGGGCACCAACCTTCTGCGTGGGTCGCCACGCCTCCGGTCGGGAACCGCTTTAGGCTTCCGGATGGGCCAATCTTCCACGTGGGCCGCCACGTTTCCGACCGGGAACCAGTCCAGGCATCCGGATGGGCCAATCTTCCACGTGGGCCGCCACGCTTCCGACCGGGAACCAGTCCAGGCTTCCGAGTGGCCTGACGCTTTAAATCAGTCGCCGACTCAGGCTTCCAAAGGGCACCAACCTTCTGCGTGGGTCGCCACGCCTCCGGTCGGGAACCGCTTTAGGCTTCCGGATGGGCCAATCTTCTACGTGGGCCGCCACGTTTCCGACCGGGAACCAGTCCAGGCTTCCGGATGGGCCAATCTTCCACGTGGGCCGCCACGCTTCCGACCGGGAACCAGTCCAGGCTTCCGAGTGGGCTGACGCTTTAAGTCAGTCGCCGACTCAGGCTTCCAAAGGGCACCAACCTTCTGCGTGGGTCGCCACGCCTCCGGTCGGGAACCGCTTTAGGCTTCCGGATGGGCCAATCTTCCACGTGGGCCGCCACGTTTCCGACCGGGAACCAGTCCAGGCATCCGAGTGGGCTGACGCTTAAAGTCAGTCGCCGACTCAGGCTTCCAAAGGGCACCGACCTTCTGCATGGGTCGCCACGCCTCCGGTCGGGAACCGCTTTAGGCTTCCGGATGGGCTAATCTTCCACGTGGGCCGCCACGTTTCCGACCGGGAACCAATCCAGGCTTCCGGATGGGCCAATCTTCCACGTGGGCCGCCACGCTTCCGACCGGGAACCAGTCCAGGCTTCCGAGTGGGCTGACGCTTTGAGTCAGTCGCCGACTCAGGCTTCCAAAGGGCACCAACCTTCTGCGTGGGTCGCCACGCCTCCGGTCGGGAACCGCTTTAGGCTTCCGGATGGACCAATCTTCCACGTGGGCCGCCACGTTTCCGACCGGGAACCAGTCCAGGCATCCGGATGGGCCAATCTTCCACGTGGGCCGCCACGCTTCCGACCGGGAACCAGTCCAGGCTTCCGAGTGGGCTGACGCTTTGAGTCAGTCGCCGACTCAGGCTTCCAAAGGGCACCGACCTTCTGCGTGGGTCGCCACGCTTCCGGTCGAGAACCGCTTTAGGCTTCCGGATGGGCCAATCTTCCACGTGGGCCGCCACGCTTCCGACCGGGAACCAGTCCAGGCTTCCGAGTGGGCTGACGCTTAAAGTCAGTCGCCGACTCAGGCTTCCAAATGGCACCGACCTTTTGCGTGGGTCGCCACGCCTCCGGTCGGGAACCGCTTCAGGCTTCCGGATGGGCCAATCTTCCACGTGGGCCGCCACGCTTCCGACCGGGAACCAGTCCAGGCTTCCGAGTGGGCTGACACTTTAAGTCAGTCGCCGACTCAGGCTTCCAAAGGGCACCAACTTTCTGTGTGGGTCGCCACGCCTCCGGTCGGGAACCGCTTTAAATTCGTTGAGAGCCGGTCGACCGAGAATGGCGTTGTAGGCAGCTGGGGCATCCACAATCAGAGATGTGGTCCATCGGGTTCTCTTGAGTGGCTCCTCTCCAAGTGAGACGGTCAGCCGTATCTGTCCGATCGGCTGTACTTCGTTCCCCGTAAATCCGAACAGGGGAGTAGCCACCAACTCTAGCTGCGATAATTCAATTTGCAGTTGATCGAAAGCTCGTTTATATAAAATGTTTACCGAGCTGCCGGTGTCCACAATGGTGCGGTGGACTTCGTAGTTGGCGATGACAGCCGTGATGACCAGCGGGTCATCGTGCGGCACCTCCAATCCTTGCAAATCCTGCGGCCCCCAGCTGATTTGGGGCCCTTGAGCTTGAGAGGTGCTGACTTCGACTTGGTGAATTTCCAGTCGGCGCACCTGCGTCTTTCTGGCTCGGTTGGAGTCGCCGCCGGTCGGACCGCCGGAAATCACATTGACGCCTCCTCGGACGGCGTTCTGGTGATTAGCTTGATCTTCGTCAAGTTCCTCCACCTCTTCCTGCTCGGGCTGAGGAAACACTTACCGGGCGGCGGGGGCATCCCGCCTTTGTCCTTGTTGGGCTGTGGCTCCATGACCACGCCCGCGTCCCTGCGGGGTTTGTCGTCCTTGACCCCTGCCGAGTGGGGTCCGAGCTCTGCCGCCTGCTCGGCAGTCCTCAGTGTTGTGCGTATTACACTGGTGAAACGCACAATACGGTGCCCATCTGTTGGGCCAATTCCCCTGTGCCACCTGCACTTGCTGGGGTCTCATTCCGGGCCGATCGGCCGGTCGGGGACTGCGAATCGGTCCTCCTGGCGATCTGTTATGTTGAGGTGCGGGCTGTGGGCTAACCATTACTTCCTTCCTCCGGGCGGCTTGCGCTTCCTCTACATTGATATACTTGACAGTCTTCCCGAGCAGGCTGTCGAAATCCTTCGGTGGTTTCCTGATCAGGGATCGGAAGAAATCACCCTCTTGGAGCCCTTGTGAGAAGGCGGTGACCAGTACTTCGGGCGTGGTATTGGGCACCTCTATAGCTACTCCATTGAACCTCTGGATGTAGGCCCGGAGTGACTCTTTCGGACCTTGCTTCAGAGCGAACAAATTGAGGCTGGTCTTATGGTGCCTCCGACTGCTTGCAAAATGTTGCAGAAACAGCCGCTTTACCTCTGCGAAACTCCCAACTGATCCACCCGGGAGTCCGCCAAACCATTGTTGAGCCTGCCCGGAGAGGGTTGTCAGGAAAGCGCGGCATTTGACGCCCTCCGGGTATTGGTGCAACTGGGCGTCGCTTTCAAATTTCATGACGTGCTCCTCGGGGTCACTGGCCCCCGAGTACTCAGGCATGGTGAAGAATCGCAGATGCTTGGGAACGGGATCCCCAAGAATTTGTGAGGAGAAAGGGCTGTGAGTCGGATAGGCTGCGGCGGGGTCAGCTAAACCTTTCCCTTTATCTGGGCGCGCCTGGTGCGCCAGGCTGAACGCTGAAGCTTCGGTCGGGGCTGAGTAGGCCTCGTTCCGAAAAAGTGCTCGGGGAAAATTAGGAACGAAGGGGTCGGGCTGAGCAGCCATACCTTCTGAATTTCCCCGTATAGAGGGACCAGGGGGCCGGGCCCCTTGACTACCGGTCGGCGGATGCGATTGTTGTGCCTTCTGCGTCCGGACAGACATCAGCATTTCATATTCTTCTGGCTAAAGAGTAACCGTCAGTGGATTGGGGTTTTCCATTCTTCGCTCTCGATCAGGCAGAAGGCCCTCCTTCTAGCGCCAAATTTGATCCTGTCGCCGAGCGTAGTGGAGCCGCAACCGGATGACGGTGTAGCGATGGGTGACGTGGATGCCGACGGGATGTCCTCGCGCAGAATGACAGCGCCGTAGGGGGTATCCTCCGACAGAACGGAAGCGGATGTCGCCTGGTGCACGGCTGGAGGTGGACCTGCTGAGGAAGATGACCGTTAGCAACCTAGCCGGGAGACGTCCCGGCAAGGCACTCCGACGGTCAAGTCAGTACTCCGATGAACAGGAAAAATGATGCAGTATGTAGACGAGGGGCGTCGTGCGCGCGTACCTGATAATGGGGAGGGGAGTGGCTTATATAGCCGAGGAAAAGGACCAAGTCTGACTTGTGTCAGGATTCTCTGACAGGGTCAGAGGATATTGTATGATTATGTCGATTTGAGTATGACCTGTGTCAGGATTCTCTGACAGGGTCAGAAGATATTGTATGATTATGTCGATTTGTAACCGACCTTCTTTGTCGTATACTATTTGTCTTATGTGAGGACAAAGACAGGTTTCTGTAAGTCTCTGACAGGCGGCGCCTGTCAGAGAGTGTCAGTTCGTACAAGTGGTGACAGCCTGTTGTCTGCAGCTGGTGCAGGTGTATTTTGTCTTTATCCCAGGGTGATTCCGAGAGAGTGTCCGAGTGGACACCGGGACGGCACGCCCGGATGGATATCAAGCATGGGCATAATGGACTGCCGGGCGGATGCACTCGGATGAACGAGGCGTGTAAGCCTTAATGTGGTCGGCCGGGTTTGATCGGCCGGATGAACCGCTATATTTATTCTAACCGGCCGCCTTGAGTCCGACCGGCCGGCGAAGGCCCTGGGCCCGGCCAGGATGTTTGTCGAGTTGGCTGCCCGTACAATGACGTGGACCTTGAAGTTGGCCAGGTCGTTTGCTACGTTGGCTACCCGTATGGTGCCAAATATAGGGCATGATCATTTACGTTGAATTTCATATTATAATTTTACGTTCTCTATCATAAGCACTTCTAACTATGAGCACAAGTTTAAGATGACAAACAAGCAGAGCTATCTCTATCTTGCACGTGTCCTCACACTCTGCATGTCGGTCCGAGTCACTCAATTTCTGAATTAACTAAATTAAAATTTTAAATTTGATCAATTCAATTTAATTTAATTTAACTTTTGCTCGGGCAGTGTAGTCAAATCGGAAGTAGGTGGAGATATCAAGCCAATCTTAATTAATTATTTCATTTAATTGTTTGCTTATTTATTGAACCAGAAATTTAGTGATAAGAGTATCGCGATTCACACTTAATAATTGAATGGCTTCTCCTCTCTTCCTCCCCCTCTTCTTCTTCCTCCTCTCAGCGCCTCGGCCTTCAACGGCCCAATTACCCAACATCACCGACCTCCACTTCTTCTTGCACGAGATCTTCGCCGTCGGGGACCCCGGCGCCACCGCCGTCTCGGCCGCGGGGGGCGACGATCCCTCCGCCTTCGGCTTCGTGGGCGTCTACGACGACGTGCTCCGAGAGGGCCCCGAGGCGGACTCCGCGCCCATCGGCCGCGCGCAGGGCTTCAACGCCCAAGCCTCCTCCCTCGCCGGCCACATCGAGTTCCTCACGCTCTTCAGCCTCGTGTTCACCAGCGGGGAGCTCAACGGCAGCTCGCTCGCTATCGCGGGGCGGTCGGTGGTCGAGGGCTCCGCGACGTCGGAGCGGAGCATCGTCGGGGGCACCGGAATATTCCGGTCGGCGAAGGGTTACGTGGTGAGCAGGCCGCTGACGGCGCCGGCGGGGCGGCTTCTGATTGAATTTGATGCGTATATTTTACATCACTAATTGATATCATGTAATGCCACGTGGTGATGAATAAGCAAATACGTCCATACTTTTAAGAGTATTAATATGTACACCTTATAAGTGAAGACAGAGAGTTATATGTAATTTATTATAATAAAAGATGATAACGTGTATTTTAAATCATTCAGTATTATCGAGCTCTCGATTAAATATAAATAAGTACCTATTTTGTTCGAATGCTAAAAGAAATAATTACTAAATTCATCAGAAAAAGTAACAATTTCAGTGGCTAAAACAAAACAAAAAAACAATTTCTTATGAATTAATATTCCAAAATTAGTTTGTAAGTAAACGCTAAAATAGTTATGGGCAATACTCATTTCCATCAAAGTAAACAATGTTTAACTACGCTGCAATTTTCTTCTCTCTGCTTTCGATCTTTAGCGCAATGTGGTGCAGCAGATCGGAGACCCGCCGCGAGCTCGGCCTCTCCGCCGGCACCGTCCTTGTGCACTGCAACGCCACGTCGAGGACCTCGAACGCGCTCGCCTCCTCCGCCGGCGCGATCGGCCTCAGAGCGGTATCCACCAGCTCCTCCCGCTCGGCCGCCGACGACGCCGCCATCCGCGACTCCACCCACCGAACCATGTCCACGTCTCCGGCGAAGCTCCTGTCGGTCGGCATCAGTCCGCAGACGAGCTCCATGAGGACGATTCCCATGCTGTAGACGTCGCTCTTCTCGGTGGCCTTCATCGTGTACGCGTACTCTGAAGCAAAATGGAGGCTTAATCGACGGAAACATCGTAAACAGAGTAGCAAACACCTTGCGGGAGTAGTTACCGGGAGCTATGTAGCCGTAGGATCCGGCGAAGCAGGAGGCGGAGTCGGTGTATACGCCGGAACTCTCGCTGACAGCGGCCTTGGCCAGGCCGAAATCTCCGAGGTGCGCCTCCATGTCGCGGTCGAGCAACAAGTTGCTGGACTTGATGTCCCTGTGAAGGACGCAGGGGACGCAGTCGTGGTGGAGGTACTCGACGCCGTTGGCGAGGCCGACGGCGATCCGCAATCGCGTCTCCCAGCTCAGCTCGCGCTTCCTCTTCTGGCTCACGCCGGGCTTGTGGAGCCAATCCCACAGGCTCCCGTTCTCCATGAACTGATAGACCAAGAGGTGCTCGCCGGCGTCGCCGCTGCTCAGGAAGCCGAGGAGCTTAACGAGGTGGCGGTGGCGGACGCCGCCCAGAACCTTGACCTCGCGGAGGAAGCTCTTGTCTAGGAGGGAGTCTCTGTTTCCGAGCAGAGTACGTTTTACGGCCACCGTCTCGCCGGTAGCCAGCTCGGCTCTGTACACGGTGCCGGATCCGCCGGAGCCGATGACAAATTCGTCGCTCAGGTTGTCCGTCGCCTCCATGATCGCTTCCCACTTGAACTCCCGCCTCATCCAGCCCTTCATCGACGGCTCTCGCCGCGTCATCGAGGAGCTCTTGTAAAAGTACGCACAGTTCACCTCGCCAGACTGCTTCAGGCGCTGCCTTCCCCGAAGCACCGCGGAGATGAGGAGGAGAAGGATGATCAGAGTCGCGGAGGCGGAGATGGCGGCCACGGCCGCCGAGTTCGCCTTCGAGCGGTGGTTTCCGGCGAGGCCGCACGGCGGGAGCGGCCCTCCGCAGAGCGCAAGGTTGGGAATGAACGACTGCGGCGGCCAGCGCGCGAGTCGTTGGTCCAGTTGTCCCTGCAGATCGTTGTGCGAGAGATCAAGCGTGACCAAGCTGCTCATCTCGGCAATCTCCGGCGGGACACTTCCGGTGAGTGAATTATGGGAGAAGTTGAGGTTTTCCAGCTTGGCGAGCGACGCTATGGATGAGGGAATTTCTCCGGTGAGCTTGTTGAGGCTGAGGTCGAGCGCGCTCTGCAGCTCTTGGAGCCGCCCTAACTCGACGAGTACCTCACCGGAGAAAAAGTTCTCCGACAACCGGAGCTCGTAGAGCTTGCTCAGCTTCCCAATGGAAGCAGGGATCACGCCGGAGAGCCGGTTGCGGGCCAAGTTAAGCACATTGAGCGACGCGAGCCTGCCAATCTCCGGCCGGAGCGAGCCAGTCAGCGAATTGTCGTCGAGGGAAAGCTTTAGTAGATTCGAGCAATTGAAGAGCTCAATTGGAATACTTCCGGCGAACCTGTTCGAAGAGAGCTTGAGCTCCCCCAACTGCTGGAGGCCACCGAACCATGCCGGGATTTCTCCGGTGAGCCGATTATTATTCAGAACAATGTGCGTCAGATTCTTGCACGCGGCGAGTTCTTTGGGGATCTCTCCGGTCAGCAAGTTGCTCGATAAATCAAGCAGAGAAAGCGCGTTGATTTCTCCGAGCAACGGCGGGATCTCACCGGTGATACGGTTGCTCCCGAGGCGAATCCGCTCGAGCGCCTGTGAATTTCCCAGCTGTGCCGGGATCTCGAGGTCGAAGAAGTTGTTGGTGAGGTCGAAGGAGAGCAGGGAGCTCGACCCGCAAAGCGGCAGCATGCTTCCGGTGAGCTTGTTGTTGGAGAGGTTCACTCTTGTGATGTTCCGGCAATCGAACATCTCGTCTGGAACGCTTCCCTCCATTGAATTGTTGTAAAGCATGAGCTGTTCGAGTGATCGCAAGTTGCCGAAGGTCGCCGGAATCCCGCCGGAGAGCCGGTTATCAGCCAAGTCGAGAATTTGAAGCTGCCGGCAGTTGCCCAGCGATGAGGGAATCACGCCGGATAGGTCATTTTGCCTTAAATGGAGGAAATTGAGCTGCTTAAGGCGGCCGATGGCTGCCGGGATGATGCCGGAGAAATGGTTCCCGAAAAAATCAATCATTTGCAAGCTGGAACAGTTGCCGATAGCTGCCGGGATATGGCCGGAGAGCTGGTTCTCGTACAAATAAAGGATCTGGAGCTGCTGCAACTGGCCGATCTCCTCCGGCAGCGCGCCGTGCAACTCGTTGTGGTACAGAGTTAAAGTTTGGAGCTTGCTGAGGTTGCCGAGCTCACGGGGAATTGAACCCGAGAAGGTGTTGTTGTTGAGATATAGATCGGTGAGATCAGTGAGCTCGCCGAGCTCGACCGGAATTGCGCCGGAGAAGCTGTTGTTGGCCATGTTTAACTGCGTCAATGATCGGCATTTAGCTAAGCCGGCCGGAATCGGACCGGAGAAGTTGTTGTTGGACAAGAACAAGTGCTGCAAGCTGGTCGCATTCTGGCACAGGGTCTCCGGCAGGAAGCCGGAGAGGCCGTTGTCGGACAAGACAAGGTAGCCGAGTTGACTCAGCTGGCTGAGTTCGGCCGTGAAATCGCCTTCGAGCTCGTTGATCGACAAGTCCAGATTGAGAAGCCCGGTGAGCTTGGCGAGGGACCTCGGAATGCCGCCGTGGATCCTGTTGGACATCAAGTTGAGGTAGGTGAGTTGACTCAGTTCTCCAAGTTCACTCGGAATCTCTCCCCGGAGCCAGTTATTCGCCAGGTTCAGTATCTGGAGGCTGGACAATTCGCCGAGCTCCGGCGGAATCGGGCCGTCGAGTCGGTTGTGGTGGAGCACCAGGTTCTCGAGTCGACTAAGCCGGCCTAGTCGGCTAGGAATGGATCCGGAGAGGTTGCAGAGCGCCATGGCGAGAGTGGTCAAGTTCCCGAGTTTCCCCAGCGAGTCCGGAATCGGTCCCGAGAGGCTCGGGTTGTTTCCTATCCGCAGGACCCGGAGGCTGTAGAGGTCGCCGAGTTCCGGCGGGATCGTCCCAGAGAGGTCGTTGGAGTGGAGAAGGAGCACGGATAGCGTGGAGATCCTTCCGAGTTGACTCGGGATGCGGCCGGTGAGACGGTTGTCGGAGAGGTCAAGGGCCGCGAGTCGACTCAGCCGGGTGAACCCGGACGAGACGGAGCCGGCGAGGGAGGAGGAGGAGAGGTTGAGCGCCATCGCCGCCCCGTCGAGCTCGTCGCAGGTGACGCCGCGCCAGGAGCAGTAGTCCGGGTTCCCCCGGCTCCATTCCTCAAGCACCCCGTCGGGGTCGTCTGTGAACGAGTCCCTGATCTGCAACAGAGCTTCCAAGTCGAAGCCGCCATGGCCGACAGCCAGAGGCGGCCAGGAACAGAGCACCGCCGTCGCCACCAGTACGACGACTACGGCCATCCTCCGATTCCTATCCATCTCTACGACAACCTCAAGAAGAAGAAGCAAAGAATAGCAGGGATGATATCAGTGGAACTCATGCACGCATGCATGCATGCACAGCAGGGTGCCATTTTTGGGAATTGAAAAGATTGAAGAAGAGAGAGAGAGCTTTAATGGCGTCCTAGGGCTACTCGCGAAGGACAGGGAGGTTAGAGAAGAATTGAAGATGGTGCCATCAAATTGGGGGAAGGTGGGAAGATGAAGGTGGAGTGTGGATTGGGGTTTGGAGAGGCAGGAGCTTTAATTCATGAATTAGCTCCTGCCATGGCAGATGCAGTATTATAAATAATTATTTTAATAAATTTTATAATTATTTTTCAACGATTATGAACTTTTGTTGGATGTCTAATCTTTCTATATAAATTATAATTATGTTACGATAAAAATATTCTTAGGATGAATATTACTATCTTTTTCTTCAATAAATTACTATAGATGATAATATTTACAATCATAATTTTTAATTAATATAAATTTTATTTATTTATTTATTGTTGAGAAGAAAATTAAAGTTGGATGTTTGGCCTGAATTAGATCTTACATCAGCCACTCAAAGTGTGAAGGAGGTTTAGGTTGGACTTGGGAAAATACTAATGAAGTGCTTAGGGTTAGGTTATCTTTGTAGTCAATTTGCATTAAGGAAGGGTTTTGGGGCCTATATCTTCAAATATTGAGAGGTGTGTTGGGGCTTCATGGTTGGGTTGGTGATACAACTCTTCCTAAAATTGAGATCCATCTTAATAACCAACATATTTGGGTAATTCATAAGTGTGAGATCGGAAGTTACTTGCAGAGATCGTGTCTACGGTCTCCGAGAAATTATTACATGGCTATAACCATGAATCTTGACATTATTTATGGGAGCTTCATTAATGTCGATCGTTCAATTATTACTAGTCACTAACTTTCGAGATTATGATCGTGGGATCTTGGGTCACGACTCACGTTTACTAACAGCCAATGATCACGTGATTGGTCATAGAAATAAAGAGTATGAAGCTCAATGAGCTCAGAGTGAAAAGACCGGAGAACTGAGAAAAAGGCTCGAGGTGCTTAGAGTAGGGAGCTTAGGGAACCCAAGAAAGCTCAATTTGAAAGGTCAGGCTTAAAGATGTTGATGTGTTGACCTAGATCAAGCGGTTAACCCCTTAGCTCGAGGTTTTAGATCACATAAGTGCGATATGCTTATATAGAGTAAGTACATTTACATTAAAGAGTTAGGCTCACACCCTACAATAGAATATGGGCAACCCTTAGTAACAGTAAGTCCACCTTCAATACTTAATAGCAAAGGGGTCCCCTTACACGCTCTAAAGAAAGAGAATAATTTTCATGTCACGGGCTGATCAAACAACCCTACAACTTCCACACCATTCCAACACATAAAACAAAACACACAACTCCTCTTTTGAGTTGTTTCTTTTGTTCCCTTCCATGTCTTCTCCTCCTCCTCTTTATAATTGTTTTCAATGTTAACTTCATCCAAACTAACACTTATTGCGATTCCATTGGAGCTGATCCACCAAACCCGGTTGTCCTTACGCTTCCATTAATGTCTTCTCTTCGAGTGGAGGAGAAGATGATGAAGAATTCAGGAAGCAACAACTCAATTAGTGTGCCTTCTCTTTTGATTCCTTTCTTTATCAAAGTTAAGCTAGCTCTCAATATGTTTTACCCGATTTAGATAATACATAGACTCTTGTATCGATCCCAAACTTCGAAAAAGGTTGATATAGTTTAGATGTTTTCTAAAAGCACACTCTTTTTCCTCCTCCAATTCTACTTCTCTCAATGATTGAAACCACTTTTGCACTCAACTAGCCTTTGTTGCTTGTTTCGATATTCTAATGTGAGCATAGTAAAGAATTCCCCTTGATGATGTGATTATGGCAACCGAAGATAGGACCAATCGAAACTTGTGGATTAGGGCACCCGACTAGCTACATCATTGTCCAAACCTCGACGACGACGCGTGAAATTATAAAACAATTCGATTGCTTTCCCCATCACAATGAAGTGAAGTGTGGAGATCTAAAAGGTAGATACAATTCAGTCTTTGTCAAAGCTAAAAGACCTTGATTAGGGCTTAATTATTCAGTTATGGAGATAGGTGTTTCGACTTAGAAGATTTTTATTCTCTTTTTTTCGAAATAAAAAGAGAAAAAAACAAAAGGGATAAAGTGAAAGTCAAAAAGTTGCTCCCACAAGATTTGGCATTTTTAGGAAATTATAGAACATGATAATGAAACCGAAGTATGTCGACTATGAGATTATTTTCCACATAATCTAGCGATTATGTATGTTTCTTCCCTCTTGTAGTGTGTCCCCATAGCGAGAGAGTCACATGGAAGCTTGAGCATTCAATCGTGTCACAAGAGTTTGTTTCGTTGTGCCTTGTCATGGAATGTGAAAATAAATCTTAAAAGTAAAACTGTAAATGTTCGTGAATATATTTGATATTTGATTTGATAAAGATCATTTTCTAATTTTTATTTTTTTCAGTCTTGTCACCCGACCTAACTCGTTAAGACCGATTTAATATAAATGGATAAAGTTAAATTATCATCTCTACCTTTATTTACTTGAACTCTACATGAGCATCAGACAGCTGCAAGAATCTTGACATCAAATGCTGAGGTTTGACTTTTGTTTGCAAAGTGACAAAGATTTTGTTGACTCGCAAGCGGTTCTGGTCACCGGAGGCAAGCTTGGCGGACTCCTGGGCGTTGACCTGTGGCTGCAAACGGAGGAGGTTGACCAGCGGGTTAATTGTCGGCTGTACGATTGATGACGTGAGCATGACGTAAGCTTCTGACTTTGTGCTGGTTGAAATTTGAGAGGTGGAGATTGGAGAACATTTTGCCCGACTTGGTCTGGCATGTCTCCTCCACCAGGTTTGACGTTCGGCTTGACTTGATCAGTATGTCATCCATGTTGATAGGTGGCTCCAGCGTTCTTCAGTCTGAACGGCATAACCGCGCGTGTAGCAATACGCGCCATCAGCCATGATGAAACTGACTTTCTCCTGATCTTCGGCCGCCAGGGACACCTGGTGATAACCCTGGCAAGCGTCCAACATTGAGATGAGTTCACTCCCAACAGTCGAGTCGACCATTTGATCGATCCAGGACAAAGGATAACAATCCTTTGGGTAGGCTCGGTTGAGGTCCCGGAAGTCGATGCAGACTCTCCACTTGTTGTCGGGCTTGGCCACCAGGACCACGTTGGCTAACCAGGCCGGGAATTAGACTTCTCGGATGTGCCCGACCTCCAGCAATTTCCCGATTTTAGCCTGGATGACTTTATTCTACTCCGTGCTGAAATCTCGCTTCCTCTGCATGGCTGGCCTAACATTAGGGTATACGTGAAAGTGGTGCTCGACCACTTCTGGTCGGACACCCTTCAGTTCACTTACTGACCAGGCGAACACAACCTGGTTCCTCGTCAACCACTCCAGTAGTGGCTCCCTCAGCTCACTCGATAGACCCGCGGCTATCTTGATTCGGAACTCCGCTCGGTCGGGGACCAGCTGAATTTCCTCCTTGTCCTCATGGAGCTCGGCCCAAAAGGAGGATTTGCACCATATTACAACTAAGGGGCATGAGCCGAGCCTTCTGAATATCAGTCCAGACATCGCCCACGTAGCATCAGCGGGCCACCCTCTGATCTCCCTTGACCTCCCCGACCTTGTCGTCTACCGGGAATTTAATCTTGAGATAGAAGGTTGAAGTTACTGCTTGGAACTAGTTGAGAGCCAGTCGGCCCAGAATCATATTGTAGGCCGAGGGGGCATCCACGACCAGGAAGGTGGACCATCTTGTTATCTTCAGTGGGTCCTTGCCTAAAGAAATGGCCAGGCGAATCTGCCCGATCGGTTGCACCTGGTTTCCAGTGAACCCGAACAGCGGGGTGGCCACTAACTCCAGTTGGAACCACTCGATCTGTAATTGATCGAAGGCTTTCTTGTACAATATGTTGACCGAGCTACCGGTGTACACTATGGTTCGGTGGACATGGTAGTTAGCGATCACGGCTGTGATGAACAAGACGTCGTCATGGAGGACCTTCAATCCCTGTAGATCTTGTGGCCCGAAACTGATTTGGGGCCCTTGTGCTTGTGCGACACTCGTACCGACCTGGTGAATCTCTAGTCGGTGCACCTGTGCCTTCCGGGCCCGGTTGGAGTCTCCCCGATAGGCCCGCCCGAGATCACATGAACTCCTCCTCCGACGGCATTCTGTTGATTGGCCTACTCCTCGTCCATTTCTTCGGACTCGGCTCGCTCTTCTTATGGGAACAAATTACGAACTGTCGGGGGGTTCCGCCTAGGTTCCCTGACTACCAGGGCAACTGCCGGACCTCCCCAGCCCGAGCCGCGCCCGGGAGATGCCTGACACCTGATGACCGTTCTGTCGTGTTACGGTTTCAAATACAATTAAGATATCGAATTCCTCTAAACTAATGTAGCATAGAGTAACTCGAGTCATCTCCCAACGAATGTAATTGGTGCATGATAAATCTCAGATATCGTATTTTATTGCTTTTGGATTTTTGATATCAAACTGGGGTTTGGATTTGAGTTACTAAGACTAATAAACAAAATGAATAGCAAAGCCAGTATGAAATCTAATCCTAATTAATGAAAGATAGTNTTTCTTTTTCAAAGTGAAAATGTGTTAAGTGTAAAATATCTTTCAAGATTATTTTCACAACATTTTTTGCAATCTTTTTGAAAAATCTTTTCTAAATGAAAGTTTTTCTAAGGTAATAATTTTTCAAAAGTTCAAACATTTTCCTACAAATACAAAATATTTTTTTCAGAATTACACAATACTGTTCAAAGTGGAATTTTTTTTTGGGTGAAATTTAAGTACTAAGTTGTTTAACTAGCTTTTTGCTATGCTTTCAAAAACTATACTAAGTACTTTCGAAAAGCAATCTTTTTTATTGTTGGTGTAAGTCTTTTTTTTTTAATTTTTGATGTATGACAAAGGGGGAGGGTACGCTTAAGTTAGAAATTTTTTATTTTTTCCCAAAGGATCAAATGAAATCAAAAGGTTTTTTTTTCAAAAAGGGAGAGAGTGAGCTTAAGTTAGAAATTTTTTTTCCCAAAGGTTAGAGAGCTTTCCCAAAGGATCAAAATTTATTTTCAAAACTTAGATTTTTTTCAAGTTTTTCAAGAATTATAATTTAGCCCCTTCAACCAATCTAACTTAAGATATTGTCAAACATCAAAAAGGGGGAGATTGTTGGTGCAAGACGCATCAGTGATGTCCTTCTCTAAGTATTTCAATGTTTGACAATATACTTAAGGCAGTGATACATTGAACAAAGGAAGGGTGAGTGAAGAAAAGAGTACCAAAGTGAACCAAAGTCCTAGTTATCCTAGGCACGAAGTCCTGGTTCTAGGAATTGGGCACTAAGTCCTGATCATGGATTGGGCACTAAGTCCTGACCAAGGGTTGGGCACGAAGACCTGGTGAGTGAAGCTGGGCACTAAGTCCTGGTGAGTGAAGCTGGGCAAATGTCCGGATGAGTGAAGTTAGGCACGAAGACCTAGTTCGAGGAATTGGGCACGAAGTCCTGGCCGAGGGTTCGGCACCGAAGTCCTAGACATAGGGTTTGGGCACGAAGTCTTGGTCCGAGGGATTGAGCAACTTAGTTGAGCGATGACTAAGGACATAAGTAGAGACGGGTTGAGGGTCGGACGTCTTGAGATCCGAGAGTCTCGAAGGCTAAGCAAAAAGTCCACCCGAATGGACTGGGTGGCAACCATCTCCTGAAAGGAGTAGGTGAAAGGCGCATTCCCGGGGGTGGGAACTTAGGCATCGGTTCAACCTAGGGTTTCGCGGAAACCCGAAGTCAGAACCATTTCGTTAAGGCTAGGATTGTATATGTGTTTGCCTTGTATTTATGTATCTTGCAGGTACCTAAAATGAAGACAAAGCAGACAAACAAGGCTGGAAAATGGGCTCTTGGGCACCCCCATCAACCAGGGCGCCCTAATGGAACCAGGCGCCTCATTGAAGGAGGCGCCTGTGTTCATTGAGGCGCCCTGTATGTCTAGGGCGCCCTGGTCAAAAGACTTATCGACTGCTGTGAGTTTGGCGCGGAGATAAGCTTTGACCAAGCTGTATGAGGCACCCCATTCAACACAGGCGCCCCAATGAAGCCTATAAAAGGGGCTTCGACCCCTCAGCTCTCAACACAACATCCAAGATTCATTCTGAGCTTTCTGACTGACGACAAAGCGCTAACGACGAGGCTCTGCGACCAAGGAAGCTCCGGGAGGAAGTGCGCGGCACTTCGGAGTTCCAGATCGGCCGAGTCTTCGACTCTTGTTGGTTTGAATTTATTTTCCATAATTATTTTTATCTATATTTGTGATTGTAATTGTGCACTATAAGACGGGTTTCTCCGCCTCCGGAATGTCCGGAAAGGAGACCATTAGTGGACGGGCGTTCCCGTGTTTAGGCCTTGGATGTACTGACCCTGGGGAGTTGGGAACCAAGTAAATCCCGTGTGCATTTTGTGTTGTCTTTATTTTCGTTCATTCTATTTTCCGCTGCACTAACTCTAAGTCTAGAACGAAAGTCTATGAAAGACGAATTTCCGCGAGAAGTTTTTATGGTCGATATTCACCCCCCTCTCTCTATCGACGACACCAGTCCAACAAGTTGGGCAATAAGTCCTGGTCGTGGACTGGGCACCGAAGACCTGGTGAGTAAAGCTGGGCAATAAGTCCTGGTCACGGACTAGGCACCGAAGACCTGGTGAGTAAAGCTGGGCAATAAGTCCTGGTCGCGGACTGGGCACGAAGACCTGATCCGGGGGATTGGGCAAAAGTCCAACTGGAGGAGCCGGTTGGCAAAAAGGTAAACTCTCCTGAAAGGAGTAGGTGAGGACGCGTTCCCCGAAGGAGGGAACATTAGGCGTCGGTTCGACCTAGGGTTCCATTTTGGAAGTCCAAATTCAGAACCAAGACAGCTCAGGCTGTTAATCATGCTTAAACTTATATCATTTATATGTTATTTGTATTTTTGAACTAACCCTAGTTGCTGGAACAAAGGGATGGATGTTTCTGCTCCCAGGCACCTGAATGAGGTCAGGCGCCTGTTTGATCAAGCGCCTGTGTTGATACAGGCACCCCAAACAAGGGTATTTCCATGCCAACTCGAACCAAGACTCCACGCCAGCTTATAAGGCGCCTGTGTTCATACAGGCGCCCCAGTCTACTCAGGCGCCCCGGTTGAAGGGATAAGCGCTGGCCAAGTATGTGGATTGAGGTTCGCGCAGAATGGGTCATGTGTCAGGCGCCCCCTTCAACACATGCACCCAAGCTACGACTATATAAAGGGGTTCACCCCCGTGGCTTCCAACACAACTTCTTTCTACGAATTCCTTCAAGCGCTCTGCTCCAAACACTCGGTGCTCAAGACTAAAGCGCCAACGATGACCCATGGCTCCTACATTCAATTTTCTCCAGTCGGTATAACTTTTTTTTATTAAGTGATGTATTTTAATTCTATATTCGAACTTCAAGTTGTAATAATTTTACGCAGTATAGAATTATCCATCGTAAACGGTCAAGGACCGTGGGCCTTGGAGTAGGAGCCGACCGCGACTCCGAACCAAGTAAAAACAAACATGTTAGCATTGATTTGTTTTTCCGCTGCGCAATTACTCTAAGTTTTCAGAAAAATTGTCGATCGATATTCACCCCCCCCCTCTATCGATTCTAACCGATCCCACAAAACCTTCTAACAGCCGCACTTCTGCTAGTCTTCCAGGCAACACATTCTTATAAACATAATCAAAGTCACCCTCTCCCAGCTTATTGGACTCACAAAAATAATTTGTCATAATTTGGATAGCCTCAAATGTATAATCGGGCAGATTTGTTTTTACATGCTATTCTTCTACATAATAATCCAAGCTAGAAAAAACCATTGAATTCTCCTTTTTAGTCTTGGTGCAGTTGTCTATAATCGATTCATTCCTGTTGGGCAATGTATCAGTCCAAGTGTTGCAAAGTCCACAGGTTCGCTTATCTTTGGTTGACCGACAAATAATAACTACTGCAAAATCATTGTAATAGTGGTTATCCAGGTCTCAAAAGGGCCTTGAAACACATGCTGGGAATGTTCCCTTTGGAATAGCATCTTGAACTGTTTGTTTCAAAAAGGATATGAAGCTGAAGTTAGAATCAAAACTGTCTTCGTCTTGCTTAGTGCTCTCGCTGATTTGCTCGTTGGTTTCATCGATGAGGCCCCCACTATGGCAAGAATCAGAAACAATCGTGATCTTTCACCCTATTGGAATCTTGTTCACAAAATCTCTAAAATCGTCATAAACTGGATCGCTAATTAACTCGGTCTTGTCTTCATCATATATTGGATCACCGATAATTTCGATGTTGTCATTCATATCTTTCTCAATAAAAATTTTATCCAAAGTAAAATAAAAGAACTAATAACCTTTAAGATCTTGGGCACTACGATTAAGGCTTTCTCAACCGGAATCTGTTTGTCACAATGTCGACCACGTACCTCACGATCTTCAACATCTTGGGCTGCTAGCCGCTGGGATAATTGTCTTCGTAGATCTTCACAGTGTTACGACCACGATGGGAGACTTTCTCAGGTTCTGTGGGGTTGGCTCTAGGAGGGTTGAGCATGTTCCAGAGGAGACTGCATCACCCATCTAGACTTTCCGTTCGATCTGCCAAGTCTTTTGTCTAGTATCCATTCCAGCATATCTATTAGGACTTTTCCAATGCCCAGTATCTACTAAGACTTTCTGATTGAGCTACTTGCACACTTAGTCAACCTTATTAGATCATAACACAGCTTAATTTGAACTCTTTGCCAATATAAAAATCAAGTTTGATTATTTGGTGCTCCCTGCACCTATAGAATAACTACTGTTCAGTTGGAATTTGTGACTATTGGTCAAAGCTGTGATGTGCTTGCATTATCTTTTAAATTCCCCACTATTTTTTGTCCTATCCTCGTGCTTCTTATTCTTGTACTAAGGTGCTGCATAATGTGATGTTATAGGTTGTTCATTTTCGATCCTTGGAGAGGCCAAAGGAGAATGATTTTTCCTTGGAGCTGTAAGTATTTGAAAAAATACTGTCCAAGCGTAATTATGCTTGGCTAAGTAATCTTGTCTAACCCTTTATTCTCATATAATATCTGTTCAGATCTAAACATTTTTCATATGATGATGTGGTCGAAAGAGTTGCACCGCTGCTTAGCGTCGACGATCCATCAAAAATTCATCTCACAACTCATAATCGCTATTCTCAGCAACCTAAACCACAGCCAATCAAGTTCCGGGGTGTGGGGCACCTTTCAGACATGTTGGTTCACTATAACCTGGTTGTATAGATTATTCCAGTAAATTTGTCCCCATAAAGTAATTCTTTTTAATAAAAATTTTTTGCAATAAATTCACACTGGTTTAATTGTTGCAGACTTCAAATAGATTGTATTATGAAATATTGGATATTCCTTTGTCCGAATTGCAAGGTTTAAAAACTCTAAAAGTGGCATTCCATCATGCCACAAAGGATGTTAACATTTAGAACTTTAAGGGTTAAAATGTAAACTTTTCTAATTTGAGGGTTTCGGTGGGAAATTCGAAACTAGAGGGGGCAATTTGGAAAAAAGGTAAGCCTTAAGTTTTCCTCCCCCACAGCTAAACCCGATCACAAACCTAATCACGACTTCTCCTCTTCCTTTGTCCTTCTCTTCTTCTCCGCTTGAGGTCGCTGGAGTCAGGGCGGGTTCTCTGGGTTCCCGTGTCTCTATAAGCGCACGACGACCTAGATTGACTCTTCTTCCGTCGAATCGAAGGTGAGTTAGAATAATTTTGTGGTTTCAAACGATTTCCGATCGCGATCGAGATCTGGGTAATGATCCTTCGAGCTTGGTGGATCTAGGGCACGGCTTGTGGCAGTGCTTCGCTTTCTTCTCTCCGGAGTCGGGCGGTAAGGATCAAGAGATTGTAAGAGATTTTGTTTTGTATTCAATCCGAGATTTGGGTTCGAATCTCTGTTCTTGAATGGTTTGTGATTTGTGGTTTTGCCTCTGTTTTGATCTGAAATTAGGGTTTGGAGTTGAGCTAAGCTTCGGGTAAGAAGAGCTAGTAGTTATCTTCCTCTGAGGGGCTTGTTCTGCGTTACCTGAGTAGATATTTCGAGCGCACCATCTAAGGTAAGCTTTGTCTTTGATGATGAATTGGAATTGTTGTGTTTCTGTTTGAATCCTGTGTTTGCCGTGAGTTCCACGTTGTGATCGAGCTTTGAACCTAAGTTCTATTTGGATTAGTTGTTCTCTGATCACGGTGTGGGTTTGGAATTATAACTGAGAGTTTGTGTTTGGATTACCGAGATCTGATTCTATAGATTGATCTGTGTTCTTGGTGTTTCCATCTCTGCCATGAGATGTGAGGGATTGTTTGATCGAATTGTGAGTAGGTATTGGACTGGGTGGTTCCTAATCGATTGTAGGTTGATTTTTATGTCCCTGTTCTTGGTTGTGCGTGTTTGGTGTGCCTCTATTCTTGATCGGATTGAGTGTACTTTGATCAGTGTTGTTGATTTTGGGAATATGTGTTGTTAAATTATTTGATCATGGTTGGTATTGTGATGTTAATCTTGATCTGATTTGTTTATATTGGGTGTTCTTTAGGTGGCCGTGAGTGCAGTATGGGGTTAATTGGGTTCTTTTGCTATTGTTATCATCACACGCGAGACCTGTTTTGATTCTTCCTGCTCAGAGGGGAGTTGTTGTTGTTGTGAACCCTAGGCCTAAGAGTTTGGTTAATTGATTATGATGGTTAAGATTGATTCTAATTAAATCAATGAATGCAAATAGCTAAGTATCGTATGTGAACATAGCTACATGATTATATTGCTTTTTATGTAGGGCATTGACATAGCTCATTCGTCAGGGATATTATATTGGACGGGGGGTTCTTGCCGCTTTCAGATTTCTACACAGGCAGCGGGTACCTCTGACTTATCTTCTAGATTAGTGATAGTTGATATGTTTGATATGCTATGTTTAGCGGTAGGGTAATGTATTGTTATATATCCCTTCTGTTTGTTTTGCTGATATTGTTTATGCAAGACCTGACATGTGATACATACACCTTTAGGACTTAGGCTATGGTGCATTTATCTACGATCTTTGCATATCATGTTGATATAGGTGGACTAGATAGTGGATGTTGTTTGACCAGTGTCATGCATCATCGTGCACTGTGCATCACTGTCGATCAGGGGTCCCCTTTGTGGGTGAGTCAGGTCGACAGTCATACCGACCTACCCATACGACCACTCATAGGTTAGTGGTTGACGGAGTATGGGTAGTGTACTATATGCTGCTTCGCTCATGCACTCATGGGTTAGTGAACCGGAGCGTGGTAGTAGGCAGAGGTCCCTCCTTGAGTAGTCCATATACCAGGAGATGAGAGAGAGAGATCTCTCCCCTATTTATATACATGGAGTAGGGGTAACACTCAGATAGAGATATCCTTCAGAAATGGCCTAGCGAGATAGAGATATCCCCCGGATAGAGCATAGAGTAGGGGTGTTACACCGGTAGCATTCCGTCTACTCGATCGCTCAGGAGCAGATGACAGAGTACGGAGGGCAGTCACAGCCCTACGTCGGAGGGTGGCCTCCGCTCAGCTTCCTCCCGTACATAGGTGACGATGTCTGACCGACGACAAGGGTGACCATGTCATTGCACCATGTGCATACGCATATTTTGCACTTGCCTGTGCTTGCTATACTTGGATGTTGCATATGCTTGACATGCACATACAGGAGACCTCTATGTCTGGTTTTGACGACTCTGCTACTTTGGTATGGTATTTTATATTCGCTCTTTCAGTTGTACTTACCTTTGCCTGGACATGTGTTAGCTCGATAGCCTGTTACACTATTGCTAGCTTAGACTATCTTGTATATTTGATAAGATCCGCTGAGTGCTGTGACTCACCCCATTAGCTCCTTGTTTTTATTTTAGGATGATTGTCTGGAGTGTCCGGCAGCCTATCCCAGTTCACATACTTATCGAGACGATTTCGGGATTTTTCTTCTATTTTGATGGTGGTACATATTGGAACCCGTTGTCTGTTTCTTTATATCTTACATTTCCGCTGCTATCTTTGTGTTTGGTTGTGTCATTTTATACGGCAGTATAGTTGTACTTTTGTGAGCCATGGAGGCCTTTGTTCATTTTGTTTTGTCGTAAGTCGTACCGGTATGCAGCTTTTGTCGTCATTTTTGTTTTCGTTTACTTCAGACGATTGTTCCAGCCCTATAGGCTGCGGTACAATCGACAGGGGTAATCGTAGAGGTTAGGTTTTCTGGGTTGTCCGCCGGGTCGAGGAAGTGGCAGTCCGGTCAGTATCGGACGGGCAGCTCCTCGGGGCGTGACAATTTATTTGGTATCAGAGCGAGGTTCTCGAGATACCTTGTGGACTTGTGGGTGTTTTCAAATTTTATGTCGGTGTCGTTTTTCATTGGACATGATTAGGACATGGTGGCGACGGGACAGCTCCAGGCGACAATCTTACATTCTGTTGTAGGTTTTGTTGTTGATTCTAGAAATTTTTTAGGCAAGTAATAATAAATGGCGTATCTCTACAGATATGCCGCATCGCATTGAGTTGACTCACCCTCGTCGACCTAGTGGGCCGGGTCAACCCCCGCGCAGGACGACTAGAGTATTTCAGCGAGAGACGATGACTAGGACGGAGGAGGTTTCCGTGAGATGGACACGGACAGGGTTCCGTGGCCGAGGACGATCTTCTTCCGAGACTCGTGATGGTCATAGGTCTCAGTCCCCTCGGATACCGTCGCCATTTCTGTCTGCAGTACCGGTGGTACCTCCGGTAGGTCCCACGATAGCATCAGTCCCAGGGGCGCCTTCTGCGGCACCTCCGGATGCTACGTCACAGATGATGCAGCAGATGTTGCAGCAGCAGGAGATGATGCAGCAGATGCTTCAGATGTTTCAGACACAGGCTGCCCATCATCCGCTCCACCAGCATTTGCCCCTGTTCTGTTAGGCCTCAGACTGCGCAGCCGACAGATATACAGCCGCCGGGACCGACGGTACCATCTGGAGACTCTGTAGTTCCCCCAGCAACACCTGTTACTACTATTGTTTCGAGCCGATCTGTAGCCCGGATTCTGGCATTAGCTCAGGCGGCTAAGGGTCATCTTACCCTGTTCCATGGAGCCGCCGATACGAACGTGGCTCGCTCTTGGCTGGAGATGCTGGAGAGGACGTTTCCATACCTAGAGTGTACAGATCAGGAGCAGGTTGAGCTCGCAGCGTATCATCTGCGCGACCGAGCCGAGACATGGTGGATCACTCAGCGATCGGTTATGGGCACTCAGCAGATCACCTGGGAGAGATTCCGACAGGCATTCACCACACAGTATTTCCCAACACACAGCAGTTGACTCGATGGCAGGAGTTTCTGGAGATTCATCAGGGAAAGCAGTCAATGGCAGATTATGATGTAGAGTTCCACCGACTGTCCGAGGGTTGTCCTCAGATGTTTCCTAGAGATCTCGAGAGGATAACCCAT
The DNA here is from genome assembly GCA_024364735.1 of Boesenbergia rotunda. Taxonomy (NCBI): domain Eukaryota; kingdom Viridiplantae; phylum Streptophyta; class Magnoliopsida; order Zingiberales; family Zingiberaceae; genus Boesenbergia; species Boesenbergia rotunda. The sequence goes on along the minus strand of JAGFNQ010007059.1, from coordinate 295,413 downwards.
TTCCTTAGAGGTTTGGCTCCCTACATCCAGTCTCGGATGTCTCCCTAGGATCTGACCTCATACGGACAGACATTGGATCACGCCTTACATGTTGAGGCGATGCAGCAGAAGCTATCAACAGAGAGGAAGAAGGAGAAGAAGACATCACAGACGTCTCAGACTCGGTCCTTGCGGAAGCGAGGTAGACAAGAGCAGTCAGCACAGGATGTTTCTGGGGCCGCTTCTCGGCCTCAGAAAGCGAGAGGTTCCGCGTCAGGATTTACCCAGTCCTCTCGACAGGACCGACAGAGGTACTATGCGTGCATCCAAGGAGCACGGCAGGTCGAGTTGTACCGTTGAACATGCTGTTTGCTTTTATTGCAAACAGCCTGGCCATCAGAGACGCGACTGCCCTCAAAGGGCACAAGAGGCGGGTACGGGAGGCTCATCTGGGGGAGGATCTTCTGACCAGTCGGGGGCCCAGCGAGGAGGCCGGAAGGCCCAGATTTCTTCACGACAGCAGCAGACTGCCCCTCCACCGATCCATCTCTACTGCTTATTTGGTCAGGGTCAAGAGGCTGCATTGTCATCAATGGTATCCCAGCCTCCATTTCAGCCTTCGATTTCAGAGCCTCGTCAGCAGCTGTATACCGGGTATCAACTACCTGTCTACCAGCAGCCTCAGATTTTTGGAGCACCGGTACCTCAGCTACCTTCAGTGCCTACTGTACAGGCATTACCCCCACCTCCTCCTCCGCCAGAGTCGGGTCGAGTTTATGCTGTTTCCCGAGAGGAGGCTCATTGAGTGGATGGATGGATCCGTTTTTCGAGGTACAATTTTACTTTATGCATTCACCGCAGATTTGTTCATCGATACTGGTAGTTCGTATTCCTTTATATCACGGGCATTCTTGAGCCAGATCTACAAGTTACCGACCCTTAGAGCACTGTGGTTATCAGTGTCCTTACCTTTAGGAGAAGTTTTGGAGGTAACCCAGGAGGTCAGAGGATGCCCCTTGGACTTTGGGAGGGTCACCCTTACCGTGGACCTGTTTGTCTTGGATATGATAGAGTTCGACATCATTCTGGGCATGGACTGGCTCACAACATCGCATGCCACCGTTGACTGCCATTCGAGGGTGGTCACTTTCTGACCTCCAGACCAACCCTCGTGGGAATTCCTTGGCATCCGGGATGACGGCATAGCAGTTATCTCCGCACTTCAGGCGCAGAGACTTATTACACAGGGTTGTCAGGGATTTCTGGTGTTATTACTCAGCACTTCAGATGGTAGTACTCCTCAGATCTCCGACGTTCCAGTGGTCAGGGATTTTCCGGATGTATTTCCAGATGAGTTGCCGGGCTTACCTCCCTGTAGGGAGGTCGAGTTTGCCATTGAGTTGATACTGGGGACTGCGTCGGCATCAAAGACACCATATTGGATGGCATCGTGAGAGTTGGACGAGCTGAAGGTCCAACTCCAGGAGTTACTCAATCGTGGATTTATTCGACCGAGCGTTTCTCCGTGGGGTTCTCCGGTCCTTTTTGTGAAGAAAAAGGGCGGTTCTATGCGACTTTGCATTGATTACAGACAACTTAATTCAGTCACAGTCAGGAACAAGTATCCGTTGCCGCGTATTGATAATCTGTTTGATCAGCTGAGGGGTACATCTGTGTACTCCAAGATAGATTTGCGATCTAGTTATCATCAGCTGAGAGTTAGAGATTCAGACATTCAGAAGACAACATTTTGCACCCACTATGGACATTATGAGTTCTTGGTGATGCCGTTTGGGCTCACCAATGCCCCGGCTGTGTTCATGGATCTCATGAACAGGGTTTTCCTTCCGTACTTGGACTAGTTTGTTATCGTATTCATCGATAATATTCTGATATATTCTCGGTCCGAGGAGGAGCACGCTCGCCATCTTCGCATCATTTTGGGGGTTCTCCGAAAGGAGAAGCTTTATGCGAAGTACAGCAAGTGTGCATTCTGGCTATCTTCTGTGGGTTTTCTTGGACACATAGTATCCAACGGAGGCATCTCAATGGACCCCCAGAAGATCGAGGATGTCACCAGTTGGGAGCAGCCCAAGTCAGTCCATGATGTGCGCAGTTTCCTGGGTTTGGCTGGCTATTACTGATGCTTTGTCGAGAGTTTCTTCAGCATTGCATCACCACTTACACGCCTGACCAGGAAGGACGTGAAGTTTGTATGGACTGAGGCTTGCGAGACTAGCTTTCAGGAGCTGAAGCGGAGGTTTGTATCTGTGCCAGTTCTAGTACTGCCTTCTGGAGAGGATGGTTTCACTCTGTATACTGATGCATCTCTCTTGGGACTGGGCGCGATACTCATGCAGCATGGACGGGTGGTTCCTTATGCTTCTCGGCAGCTGAAGGAGCATGAGAGGAATTACCCGGTGCACGATTTAGAGTTGGCCGCTATCATTTTTGCGCTAAAGATCTGGAGGCATCATCTTTATGGGATCACCTTCGAGATCTTCACAGACCACAGGAGCCTTCAGTATCTATTCACTCTTTGAGAGCTGAATCTCCGACAGAGGAGGTGGATGGAGTTTCTGAAGGATTACGACTACACCATTACCTTCCATCCTGGGAAAGCAAATGTTGTTGACGACGCCCTTAGTCGGAAGTCCAGAGCTATTTTGGTATGCCACAGAGTGATAGTCACAAATTTGATTCAGAGTTTCTTTGAGCTGGGGTTAGAGGAGTAGTCTCAGACAGAGAGGGGATTGCTAGTGACTTTAATGGCTCAGTCAGAGATTCGGACGAGGATCAGAGAGGCTCAGGCCAGTGACCAGCACATTCAGTTTCTGGGTAGTCAGGCGATTTAGGAGAGCAACCGAATTTTACACGTGATGAGGAGGGTGTTTTGTACTTCCGAGGGAGGTTGTGTGTACCCGTGGCGCACCCTGTCTTGGAGGAGTTCCTGCAGGAGGCCCACCGATCACGTTTTGCTATTCATCCGAGCAGCACTCATATGTATCGTGATTTGAGACGTTCATATTGGTAGAACGACATAAAGAAGGACATCACGGATTTTGTTGCTAGATGTCTCGTCTGTCAGCAGATTAAGGCAGAGCACCAGAGACCTACTGGACTCCTCCAGAGGATCTCCATTCCTGAGTGGAAGTGGGATCATATCACCATGGATTTCGTTGTGCGTTTGTCGAGAACTAGGAGAGGTCATGATGCGATTTGGGTAGTCGTGAACCGACTAACTAAATCTGCTCACTTCTTAGCTATCTGGAGGACAGATTCTCTTGATAGATTGGCGGAGTTGTATTGTCAGGAGATAGTTAGATTGCACGGAGTTCCTTTCAGTATTATATCGGATAGAGATCCGCGTTTTATATCTCGGTTCTGGCAGAGTTTGCAGAGGGCTATGGGTATAGAGCTCCGTCTCAGCACAACTTTTCACCCCCAGACAGACGGACAGTCAGAGTGTACTATTCAGACCTTGGAGGACTTACTGCGCTTGTGTGTGATGGACTTTGGGGGCAGTTAGGAGGACCATTTGCACTTGGTGGAGTTCGCCTACAACAACGGTTTTCATTCGGCGATACAGATGGCACCGTTTGAGGCGTTGTACGGTAGGGCGTGCAGGACACCCACCCTTTGGGATGAGGTTGGAGAGATTCAGCTGCTAGGACTCCAGAGAGTTCAGCACGAGGCAGAGTTAGTACGAACTATTAGACAGAGATTATCAGCAGCATAGGATCGCTAGAAGACTTATGCTGACCGGAGACGCAGACCCTTAGAGTTTGCTGCGGGTGATCATGTTTTTCTTCGAGTTTCACCCACGAAAGGGGTGAAACGCTTTGGTCTCAGAGGTAAGCTAGCTCCGCGGTATATCGGTCCATTCCAGATTCTGGAGATGATTGGAGTTGTAGCTTATCACCTAGCACTTCTACCGTCTTTGTCTGACATCCACGATGTGTTCCATGTATCCATTTTGAGAGGTTATGTGCCAGACTCCACACACATATTATCCGAGGTGTCTGTTTCACTTCAGCCAGATGCTACCTACGAGGAGGTTCCGGTGCGGATCCTGGAGCACGGGGAGCATCATTTACGGAACAAGTCGATCCGACTAGTCAGGGTCGAATGACAGCACCATTCTAATGCTGAGGCGACATGGAAGCTTGAGGATACCATCCGAGCTCGCTACCCCCATTTATTTGCATGAGGTATGTGTGGATTAGTACATTCAATACTTATACTGCATATTTTTGTTCAGTAATTTATACTGTATGATCGTACTTGGCACATGTAGAGAATAAATTTGGAGACCAAATTTTTATTAGTGGGGGAGAATGTTAACATTTAGAACTTTAAGGGTTAAAATGTAAACTTTTCTAATTTGAGGGTTTCTGTGGGAAATTCGAAACTAGAGGGGGCAATTTGGAAAAAAGGTAAGCCTTAAGTTTTCCTCCCCCATAGTCGAACCCGATCACAAACCTAATCACGACTTCTCCTCTTCCTTTGTCTTTCTCTTCTTCTCCGCTTGAGGTCGCTGGAGTCAGGGCGGGTTCTCTGGGTTCCCGTGTCTCTATAAGCGCACGACGACCTAGATTGACTCTTCTTCCGTCGAATCGAAGGTGAGTTAGAATAATTTTGTGGTTTCAAACGATTTCCGATCGCGATCGAGATCTGGGTAATGATCCTTCGAGCTTGGTGGATCTAGGGCACGGCTTGTGGCAGTGCTTCGCTTTCTTCTCTCCGGAGTCGGGCGGTAAGGATCAAGAGATTGTAAGAGATTTTGTTTTGTATTCAATCCAAGATTTGGGTTCGAATCTCTGTTCTTGAATGGTTTGTGATTTGTGGTTTTGCCTCTGTTTTGATCTGAAATTAGGGTTTGGAGTTGACCTAAGCTTCGGGTAAGAAGAGCTGGTAGTTATCTTCCTCTGAGGGGCCTGTTCTGCGTTACCTGAGTAGAGATTTCGAGCGCACCATCAAGGTAAGCTTTGTCTTTGATGATGAATTGGAATTGTTGTGTTTCTGTTTGAATCTTGTGTTTGCCGTGAGTTCCACGTTGAGATCGAGCTTTGAACCTAAGTTCTATTTGGATTTGTTGTTCTATGATCACGGTGTGGGTTTGGAATTATAACTGAGAGTTTGTGTTTGGATTACCGGGATATGATACTATAGATTGATCTGTGTTCATGGTATTTCCATCTCTGCCGTGAGATGTAATGGATTGTTTGATCAAATTGTGAGTAGGTATTGGACTAGGTGGATCCTGATCGATTGTAGGTTGATTTTTATGTCCCTGTTCTTGGTTTTTTTTTAAATAACAGGAAATTCATATTCCTGAGAAGAAAATCCATATTAGAAGGGGGACCAAACCTGACCTTCTAATACAGAATTACAACAACTCAAAATGATTTACAAGTAATAACCACCAACTGTCTATCTATACAAATCAATCAGTTCCTTATTAAAGCAACGCTAATATAAGAAGCACCCACCAACAGCATCCCTTTCCTTTGCTTCCCAGCAGCCATCCACAACCCCTCGATCTATATCCCTCCATAGCTCCATATCAGAAATGTAGGCACAGTTCAGAAACAGTGCAGCAAACCGACATCTTCCAGCTCCTTTTTTGGCACGTTCAGAATGATTTGGTGTCGGCAAACATTTCCTTCTGGCACACCCATTTCAGCTATCAAACCTCTCCATCCCATATTTGATTCAAAATACCAGTTCAGACAATCCACTATGGTATAGCAAAAATTCTTCAGCAACTAATAAAACCAGCCAGTCCATTTGCATTGTCACAAAAAATTCAATTGATATTTCAGTTACATCACATCAGTATCCAAACAACCATCTACTAATATTAGAAACACCCCCAACAGCATCCCTTTCCTTTGCTTCCCAGCAGCCATCCACAACCCCTCGATCTATGTCCCTCCATAGCTCCATATCAGACATATAGGCACAGTTCAGAAACAGTGCAGCAAACCGACATCTTCCAGCTCCTTTTTTGGCACGTTCAGAATGATTTGGTGTCGGCAAACATTTCCATGTTCCAATTGTCAGCCAACCTTGTGTACTGACAACCCATTGTCTGGCACACCCATTTCAGCTACCATATTTGATTCAAAATACCAGTTCAGACAATCCACTATGGTACAGCAAAAAATCTTCAGCAACTAATAAAACCAGCCAGTCCATTTGCATTGTCACAGAAAATGCAATTGATATTTCAGTTACATCACATCAGTATCCAAACAACTATCTCCAAATTGCAATTCATTTGGCATGCATTAGCATCAGCCAATTATTCTTCATCCGAAAATAGTCCTCCACAACCATTTAGCAAAGACTGATCCATAGGATATCCTTCATCCACGCCACGAGCAGCATCTCTGCTCAAAATTTGATTTCTGTAAACAAAACCATCATACCCGCAACATCAGAAATCCCTCAACAATCTTTCCTCTCAAAACATGTTATAGATCAGCCACCAGTCTCAAAACAGAACTCCAAAAGGCACCATGTATTTCAGCAGAACCCATACAGATAAAACCAGCAAACCAAAGAGAAAACCACTACAGAAAGGAAGGAAGAAAGAAACAGATAACACCCAATTTAACTAATCTCCTTCTCAATATTTGGCACGCTTCTAAGACCCAAACCATCCAAACATATTTATAACAGAAAATTACTTCAGAAGAGAAAAACCATAAGACTGTCATTCATACCAGACTTCACCACTCATATAGATTTGCATGCTACTCTAACATAAGGTAGACCAATCCTATCCAATTTACAAAAACCACAAAGATCTCGGTCAATGTTGGTCTCCCTCATGATTTGCTCCCCAGGGAAATCAAAAGCTCTATTTGCCAAATAATTAGCCGCTGTATTCGCTTCCCTATATACAAGTGAAAGCCGCACACAGTATTTAAGCATGCTTTGAATCTTAAGAACCATGGCGAAATTCCCAGCACACCAAAGAAGATTGTATGATTTTCAAAGCTACCATTGAGTCTGATTCTAGCCAAATAGGTAGAAATTGGTTTTCCTTGCACAATTCCAAACCTTTCCAGATTGCATATAATTCTGCCCTAATGTTAGATCCCATTCCAATAGTTCCATGCCAAAATTTAATAACTTGACCAGTTTGATCCCTAACAATACCTCCATATGAAGATATACCCGGATTGCCTTTCGAGCACCCATCCATGTTCAGTTTATAGACACCAGCTCTTGGTTTTTCCCATAGCACAGTAGTGACTGTGTTAATCAGCCTGTTCTGCACCTTAATTCCCCATAACTGAGCTATGTCTCTATATCCCTTCCAATGACCACCTTTGATGACCCCAGCAGCCATACCATAAGTTATATAATCAGTGACCCTTCGAATAATTTTCCAAGCAGATTGCTTACTTCCCCGATGCTTAGCATCATTGCGCGCCTCCCAAACAAACCAAACAATCAAGAAAGGCAAAGCTTCTCTAATATGTCCTTGGCGAGACCATTCCGTACCAACCCTCCAGTTTTCAAACGGAAGAGCATTCCTAACCCGAAACAAATTTATAAAGTAATTTCATACCTCCATAGCCACCTTTCCATGGAAAAAAAATGGTCCCAAGACTCCACCGATTCACAACATTGTGTTGGTGCAGGTAGCACCTAAGTCAAACCTGGGTTTTGATAATGGCAAAGGGTTCAAGAGTTAAGATGTTATTGTCGTCTAATGTGTTTACTAAGTGTGCAGGAAAGAAGCCCTAGATACACTAGGCAAAAAAGTCCTGGTCGAGGACTAGGCAAGAAGTCCTGGCAAGGGGCTGGGCACCGAAGACCTGCTCAGAAGGTGGGCACAAAGTCCTGATCGAGGACTGGGCACCAAGTCCTGGCAAGGGGCTGGGCACCGAAGACCTGCTCGGAAGGTGGGCATGAAGACCTGGTCAGGTTGATCGGGCAAAAGTCCAACCGGAGGAGCCGGTTGGCAAAAGGTAAACTCTCATGAGAGGAGTAGGTGAGGACGCGTTCCCCGTCGAGGGAACAGTAGGCGTCGGTTCGACCTAGGGTTCCATTTGGGAGACTCGAAGTCAGAACCAAGACAGCTACGGCTGTAAAGATGGACTAATATTCTTGCCTTGTTTGTTTTGGAACTAACCTTGGATGCAGGGACCGAAGGAGTGTGTTTCTGCAGCTCAGAACGCCACAAAGGAGAGGGGCATGCAGCTGGGCTAGGCGCCCGGGAGGTCCCGGGCGCCCAAGGTCAAAGCCAAACAAGCAGAAAGCAAGAATCGCTTCGAAACAACACTGGGCTAGGCGCCCGAGAGGTCCCGGGCGCCCAAGGTCAAAGACAAAGAGGAGTCAAAGCAAAATCAGCCACGAAGCCACCGGACCAAGTCAAGCTGGGCGCCCGAGAGGTCCCGGGCGCCCCAGTCAGCTCTAGAGGCTGATTCTGAAGGGATAAGTGCTGACCGAGCTGCGGATGAAGGTTCTCCAATCTGAAGGCATGTGTCAGGCGCCCCCAGCGAATCAAGCGCCCCCAGGAGCACTATAAAAGGGGCTCGACCCCGAGGCTTCAAGAACACAACTTTCCAACGCCTCTAAGCATTTCGTTCAAGCGCTCTGCTCCGGCAAACTCCGATCTCGAGACTCTAGCACCGACGACGACCCTCTGCTCCGAAGTACGATCCACACCGGGCGTCGGTAACGAAAAGTGTATTCATTTACTTACTGCACTATTCTTGTATTAAATCTGTAAACCTTTGCGCGAATATAGAATTGCCCGCAGTAAACGATCAAGGACCGTGGGCCTTGGAGTAGGAGCCGACCGCGACTCCGAACCAAGTAAAAATACTTGTGTTCCTTGTGTGTTTGTTTTTAATTCCGCTGTGTATTTTCTCTTATTCTTATCCGAAAAGATTTTCACGATATTCACCCCCCCTCTATCGTGTTTCTCGATCCAACAAGTGGTATCAGAGCGGGGTAGCTCAAATTTGGTGCAACCACCAATTTGGGAATTTTTCATATTTTTACGGAGTTTTTAATTTCTTTTTCGATCGAAGTTTTTTTCTTTAATCGAGGTTGGTGCAACACCACTCGATAATTTCTTTTAAATATCTTATTCCCGCACTGCTAATCCAAGACCAAGTCTTGAGACAGTTTTTGTTTTTTTATTTTAGTAATTTCTAAATGGCCATGCAAGAGGGTTTTAGTACAGCCATACCACCACTCTTCAGTGGGGAGGACTTCTCCTACTGGAAGAGTCGGATGGAAGTCCACCTGAAAACTCAGGTGGACATGTGGATAATAATTCAATCTGGTTTGGAAATCTCGAAAAATGCTGAAGGAGTGACACAACCTTACACCGAATGGGATGCCTCGCTAAAAAGGAAGATCGAGGCTGATGCTAAAGCGACCCAGACACTCCAATGCGGTCTAACCAAAGAAGAGCTGAACCGGGTGGGACCATTCAACAGTGCAAAGGAACTCTGGGGTAAGTTAATTGAATTACACGAAGGAACCTCCGACACCCGAATCAGCAAGAGGGACCTATTGCTAAACAAGCTATACACGATCAAAATGAACGACGGCGAGTCAGGAGCCCAGCTCCACGCCAGAATCTAGGAGTTGATGAACGGTTTACATACAATCAGTCACAAGGTAGAAAACCATGACCTGATCAGGTATACCCTTAACACTTTCCCGAGAAATACTTTGTGGGCATCTATGGTAGATGCGTACAAAGTTTCAAGGGATCTTTCTAAAATCAAATTAGATGAGTTATTTTCCGAACTTGAATTACATGAGCAGACTAACTGCACCTTGGCCGAGAAAGGCATTGCTTTTGTTGCAGGCAGAACAGGAAAAGTGGTCAAGAAGAAGCCTCAACCTGCACCCGAGTCTGACTCAGACTCAGACTCAGAAGACAACGAAGGGGATCGACCCAAGCTGGTTCGACTTGCCCGAGACTACTACAAGAAATTGAAGAATCAGTCTAACAGAAGAAAAGCCAGCCGAAAGAAGGAAGATCCGGCTGAACCATCCAAGAATAAATCAAGTGTGACCTACTTCGAATGCAACAAGAAGGGACACTTCAAATCGGAGTGCCCTAATCTGAAAGAAGCCAAGAAGACAAGAAGGAAGAAGGCCCTTCAAGCAACGTGGGACGAGTCTTCATCCGAAGAAGAAGAAGAGGCCCCACAATCGAACGTGCTCGCCTTGACTGCATCCGAAGACATCGACACCGGATCAGAATCGGAGCCGGATGACGGAAAGATCACCATATCAGAAGACGGCAAAATAACTGTAAGTGGTTATTCAAAATCTGAATTAGCTGAATTAATTGCATATCTATCTAGTAACTTGGTGAAAGCCAAAATTCGAGTCGAGTCTCTCCGACAAGAAGTAAAACTCCTGAAAGAGGAAGCTGACTCTAGATCCGTAACTGAGAAGGTTCAAGAAGGAACCTCTACTCAAGTTGAAAAACTTGAAAAAGAGAACTCCTCCTTGAAAACTCAAGTCAAGGACCTAAGAGCAGCTTTGGAACGATTCACTTCTGGTTCCAAGGGTCTTGATATGATCCTTGGAAAACAGAAGTTAGTTCTAAATCGATCCAGGTTAGGGTATCGAACCAAGGCTAGACAAAGGTCATATTATGCTGTACTGAATCAGTCTAGACCCAAAGTTCAGGCATTGGTACCCAAACTTTGCCTGAACAACCAAACTGGACCAAACCAGTATTGGATCTCCAAGGATAAGATTCATATCTTGTCTAATCATTACCGTGGCTTTAGTCCAGGGGGAGCCAACTTAACAACTATTTTTATAGTTAAATAAATTCCTCTTTTTTATTGTAAAATTGCATGATTGCTTGTTTATTTATTTTCTACAATTTACCATGCTTAGACCTAGGACTGGTTAGATTAAGGACTAAACAGATTAACTGAAATTTGAATAACATAGTATTGGGTGGAGGTGAGATGATAGTACGTTAGAGAAGCCATTTTGGCGGAACTAGCCGAAACTATCGATCCAAGACCCAAACTAGTTAGACCAAAATCTTTCAAGGAGTAACTTGAAAATGGATTTTCAATAAAAGGCTTTGTCAAGGAAAGGGTTGATGATCCAATAAGGCTACGGCCAAAGAAGGCCTAGTGCCTTGCCAAGACCTGGAAGCCAATTATTGAAAACCAAATTCACTTTACTATTGTCATATTTGAATCTAACACAGATTTCAATTAATCTTAGATTCAACCATTATTTTCAAAAATAATTTTAAAAACATAATTAATTGGTTTTTCAAAATTAAGTTAATTTTTTTTTAAACTAATCACAGTTTTCAAAATAAAAACTTTACTTCTATTAAAACCTGTCTCACAAAAACCCATAAGGTTAATGTGATTGATAACTCTAGATTGGGTGAGACAGACTAGGTTGTGAAAATCAATTTAGGCTATCCTTGATTCTAATTGGATCCAAATCAATAAACTCTTTATGTGTAGGAACATAAAGATTTGGACCAATGGATGTTGGATAGCGGGTGCTCCAGACACATGACTGGGGACAAATTGAAATTCACCAAACTCAAGTTCAAGAACTTAGACTCAGTAGCATTTGGCAACGATGCTACACTCAAAGTCATTGGGTCAGGTAACATTGAACTCAAATATGATTTTGTCATTAAAAAGGTACTTTTGGTTGAAAATTTTAAATTTAACTTGCTTAGTATAAGTCAATTGTGTGATACTGGCTATGTAGTTACCTTTTCCAACTCTAACTGCCTGATTAGAAACTTGCAAGACTCAGAAATCATGCTTAAGGGCACCCTAAATGTAGGGATTTGGTATCCTAGGACCTCAAATTTTGACCTGTCAGGATACTCGGATTCTGACTATGCTGGTTGCAAACTAGATAGAAAGAGTATAAGTGGAAGCTGCCAACTTTTAGGAAACAGTCTAATGAGTTGGTGCAGCAGAAAGCAACACTGTGTAGCTCTATCCACAACTGAAGCTGAGTATGTTGCTTTAGGAGAGTGTGTAGCACAACTCTTATGGATGATGCACACTCTTAAAGACTTCCAGCTTGACTACACCCAAACCCAAGTCTACATTGATAATATAAGTTCAATTAATCTAACTAAGAACCTAATCCAACACTCCAGAACTAAACACATAGAAGTCAAACACCACTTTGTAAGAGATCATGTAGCCAGGGGTGAGATAGTCCTTAAGCATGTAGACTCAAAATCTAACTTAGCTGACATATACACCAAACCCCTACCTGAGTTTGAGTTCAGCTCACTAAAAAGGCAGTTAGGGTTATGCTTGGTAGAATAGGACTGCTCTAATTATATTTTTTTAAACTGTTTTATTTTCTGCAAAATCATTTCTTTATTTTCATTATTTTATTTAAAATGATTTCTCCGACTTAGTTTTTTTTTAAACTACCCCTCTTCAAAACTAGGGCTTTTTCGCAAAATGGACTTAGCTTAGGCCCTAACCCTAGAATTGCATGCACCTATAGATCTAGAAGTCAGCATCTCACAAGCACCTTAGGGTACTTTTGATTGATAACCTAGAATGGGTTGAGATGCTTAGGTCTTTGCCTTGATTCAAGATGCTTTAAGTCAGTGCATCTGTAGTAATTGGGGCACTAAATACCAATCAACAGTAATCAGGTTAAGTGTCAAGCTTAGAAAATCTAACTTGATCAGATCACTTAACTTGACTAACCCTAGCGAAAGCAACTGTGTATGACAGTTAGTAAGTAGCTAATTGGGTTAGACAGGACCCGAAAGCGGAAATTCAAATTGATTTGGTCCAGTTTAAATTTAGAATTGGTTCAGTACAGCATCTTACTGTGATTACTCATATTTTTTGCTATTTTTTTTATATATGGCAAAGGGGGAGAGATTGGAAAGGAGAGAAAAGAAGGTTTCAAAATTTAATTTTTTTAAAAATTAAACTTTTTTAAAACCCTTATCTCCTTTTTCAAAAAGTAAAATTCCTTAAGTACGTAAGATCTTTTTAAAAGTTAATTTTCTAAAGCACTTATTCTAAAAATTTTCTGGAATTTTTTTCTATGTATTTAAAGTGCTTGAAAAATATTTCTATGTATTTAAAGTGCTTGAAAAATATTTCTAAGTATTTAAAACTGCTTGAATGTTTTCTAAGTGTTAAAACCTCAGAATAAGTTTAGAAGATTTTCTAAAGTGCAAAATCTAATTATTTTCGAAATTACTTGCTGTAAGAAATATTTCTAAGTACTTACTCTAAATCTTTGGTTGGTTGAAAATTTTCTAAGCGTTAATTGTAAATTCTTCTGAAAATTGTCTAAGTGTCCAACTCAAAATATGTTTTGGAAAATGTTTTCTAACAAAAACCTTCTCATGAAATTTTATAAGTATTGAAAACCAGAAAAACGTTTCACTTTTAGACTTAGAAACTTTTTCAAAAACCCCACGAACGTTTTGAAAAACTTAGGGGGAGATTTCTTCCAGGGGGAGGAAATTAACTTTGGCACTTTACCTACTTATCTATTTGATTAACTTATCTTTTTGAACCGAGTTGTCATTAATCAAAAAGGGGGAGATTGTTGGTGCAGGTAGCACCTAAGTCAAACCTGTGTTTTGATAATGACAAAGGGTTCAAGAGTTAAGATGTTATTGTCGTCTAATGTGTTTACTAAGTGTGCAGGAAAGAAGCCCTAGATACACTAGGCAAAGAAGTCCTGGTCGAGGACTGGGCAAGAAGTCCTGGCAAGGGGCTGGGCACCGAAGACCTGCTCGAAAGGTGGGCACGAAGTCCTGGTCGAGGACTGGGCACGAAGTCCTGGCAAGGGGCTGGACACCGAAGACCTGCTCGGAAGGTGGGCACCGAAGACCTACTCGGAAGGTGGACACGAAGACCTGGTCAGGTTGATCGGGCAAAAGTCCAATCGGAGGAGCTGGTTGGCAAAAGGTAAACTCTCCTGAGAGGAGTAGGTGAGGACGCGTTCCCCGTCGAGGGAACAGTAGGCGTCGGTTCGACCTAGGGTTCCATTTGGGAGACCCGAAGTCAGAACCAAGACAGCTACGGCTGTAAAGATGGACTAATATTCTTGCCTTATTTGTTTTAGAACTAACCTTGGATTCAGGGACCGAAGGAGTGTGTTTCTGCAGCTCAGAACGCCACAAAAGAGAGGGGTAAGCAGCTGGGCTAGGCGCCCGGGAGGTCCCGGGCGCCCAAGGTCAAAGCCAAACAAGCAGAAAGCAAGAATCGCTTCGAAACAACACTGGGCTAGGCGCCCGGGAGGTCCCGGGCGCCCAAGGTCAAAGCCAAAGAGGAGTCGAAGCAAAATCAGCCACGAAGCCAGCGGACCAAGTCAAGCTGGGCGCCCGGGAGGTCCCGGGTGCCCCAGTCAGCTCTAGAGGCCGAGTTTGAAGGGATAAGCGCTAACCGAGCTGCGGATGAAGGTTCTCCGATCTGAAGGCACGTGTCAGGCGCCCCCAGGAGCACTATAAAAGGGGCTCAACCCTGAGGCTTCAAGAACACAACTTTCCAACGCCTCTAAGCTTTTCGTTCAAGCGCTCTGCTCCGGCAAACTCCGATCTCGAGACTCTAGCACCGACGACGACCCTCTGCTCCGAAGTACGATCCACACCGGGCGTCGGTAACGAAAAGTGTATTCATTTACTTACTGCACTATTCTTGTATTAAATCTGTAAACCTTTGCGCGAATATAGAATTGCCCGCAGTAAACGGTCAAGGACCGTGGGCCTTGGAGTAGGAGCCGACCGCGACTCCGATCCAATTAAAAATACTTGTGTTCCTTGTGTGTTTGTTTTTAATTCCGCTGCGTATTTTCTCTTATTCTTATCCGAAAAGATTTTCACGATATTCACCCCCCCCTCTATCGTGTTTCTCGATCCAACACATTGGCACTTTGATACTGACATGACCCCCCTTAGCCATAAGATCTCATCCACCGACAATCTTCTCTTTACGAAACGCCAAGCAAAAATAGAAATTTTAGTACTAAGCAATCTGCTCCAACAAGCCACCCAATATTCATGTTGATTGTTTGCCCTTCTAATACAGTTCCACGCAGATTTCGAAGAAAACCTACCATCATTCGTTAATTTCCATACTAACTTGTCTATTTCACCATATCTGACCGGGACTGTGGAAATTTCTGCTGCCTTGTTAGTGGATACCACCTTCTCAAGTTTATCCATATTCCAGCTCTGGTTCCCTATAAAATTGGAAACTATTGCTTCTGGATTTCCCGTGACTTCACAATTATGGAACAAAGGACCACCATCCATCCAATCATCAAACCAAAAGGAGACCTTACCCTCACCCAAGATCCATCCCATTTGCTCTTCCGCCTTTATTCTAATTTTTGATAATCTTCGCCAAAATGGAGACACATGCCCTTTCACCGAAACTGTAAAGCTATCTTGCCCATGGAAGTACATCTTCCTCATAAAGGTGGCCCAGAGAGAATTCTGCTCTCTGAACCGATACCACAATTTCATTGAAATGACTGTGGCCACATCTACTAGCTTCCTCACACCCAATCCTCCTTCCCACTTCGGTTGGCATATTTCAGACCAAGCAATCCAGTGAGTCTTCTTTCCCATATTCCCCGAGCCCCAAAAGAAATTAGCAAAAATCATCTCTAGGTTGTGTAGGACTGATAGTGGAGGCAATACAACCTGCAGCAAATAGAGTGGTAGAGATACTAGAACACTCTGAATAAGCACCAAACGACCCTCATGAGACAACCGATGAAATGTTCCACCCCTTCAATTTTTGACGAACCTTTTCCATCAATGGCTGAAAAAAAATTGCCTTTCTATTTCCCGCAAAAATAGGGACACCCAAGTATATTATAGGGAAAGTTCCTTCCGCAAATCCAGTAGAAGCAGCAATCTGATTTCTACAAGCCATAGAAATACTTTTAGATGGAAAGAACAAACATTTGGCAGCATTGATGGATTGCCCAGAGCAAACTTCATATGACTCAAGGAAAGCCTTTACCCTTTTCACACAATTCGCTAACCCATTCATAAGAATCATTATATCATCTGCGTATGCTAAATGTGATAACTGACAATTGCATCCGGAAGCATAATACATTTGTGGAAACCTCGCAAACAAAGCATCCAAACCCCTTGATAAGAACTTGACCGCAATGATGAATAAAAGTGGGGATAAAGGGTCCCCTTGTCTGAGACCTCTCTTGGACGGAAAAAAACCCTGCCAAATGACCATTTATCCTTACCAAAAACCAGCAATCCATAATACATCTTCTAATAATGTCAATGAAAACAGTGGAGAAACCAAAAGCCGACATTATTACCAATAAGAAATCCCATTGAACTCTATCATACGCCTTTGCCATGTCTAGCTTCAAAATCAAATTACCCCCCCCCCCCCCCCCCTTACATGGTAATTTAGTTTGTGATTTATCTCTTGAGCCAAAAGAATATTATTTGAAATTAAACGTCCCGCTACAAAGCCGCTCTGCGAAGGGGAGATAATTTTGGCCAAGACGTGACTCAACCTGTTGGCGATCAGTTTGGAAATAATTTTATTTGAAACATTACATAAACTTATAGGTCTGAAATCTTGCCATCTCTGAGCATTTTCAACCTTTGGAAGTAACACCAAAGTAGTAGCCGCCACTCCCCTTGGAAAGGAACCCCCTTGGAAGAAATCTACAACTGCCTGATAGACATCCTCTTTAATTATTTCCCAACATGAAGTATAGAAAACCACAGAAAACCCATCAAGTCCAGCCGCACTATCCTCACACATCTCCCATATAACCTGTTTTACCTCTTCCATAGACGGCAAAGTCATCAGCTCAGTGTTCTCTCCTGGACTGACCAGCTACGGAATATGATCCATATTTGCTACATTCATAATATATTCTTCCCCAGTCAGCAGATCCTCAAAAGAATGTGCTCCAGATTCCTGTATCTGTTCCGGTTTGTCCAAGCATGTACTCTCATCCCAAATTCTAAAAATTCTGTTTGCCATCCTTCTCTTCTGCACTAGATTATGAAAAAATCTAGTATTCTTATCTCCCTCGCCCAGCCATTTGACAGCGGCTTTTTGTTTCCAGAACTCTTCCTCCATGCGCAAGGCTTGAAAGAGCTCAGCTTGACATTTAGTCATATGTATTTTCTTCTCCACAGATGGTGCAGAATCAAAATCTCTTTCTGCTTCAGCAAATCTCTCTTCAGCAGATTTAAGTTTATCCTGAATATTCCCAAACACTTCTGCATTCCACCATTTCAAATGTTCTTTCAGCCTTTTGAGTTTAAACTGAAGTTTCCTGAGACCGAAACCATTACATGGCAGCATCCAATTTAATCTCATTGTAAGCTGAAAATTATGATGCCTGACCCACATTTTTTGGAATCTAAAAGATGCCACCGGTTGAGTAAATCCAGGAAAAGAGATGAGTAAAGGGCAGTGATCTGACGCTGCTCTTCTCAAATGCTCTACACGAACAGGGAATGCATTCACGTTCCAAGCTGGGGAAATAAGTACCTGGTCCAGATGTTTCCATACCTTATTATTTGTCCATGTAAATTTGTCTCCCACAAATCCAGCATCCATTAAACCCGAAAGCATCACAAAATTATTAAAATCTTCCACTGCCCCTGGTTTGGATAAAATTCCTGCAGAATGTTCATCTGGTCCAGCTATCACATTAAAATCACCTCCAACCAACCAGTGCTCCTCCGCTTCAGGCTTAATATCCAGCAACTGCTCCCAAAGTTCCTTTCTCTCCACCCTTGTACATTTAGCATATACAACAGTCATAAACATTTCAATAGGAAAGATATTAGATTTGATCTTGATATGCAAAAACTGCTCATGATCCACCAAAATGTTGCACTCTATATTAGAATCATAGACAAACCAAATTTTTCCAGAACAATTAGAAACCGCAGCATTAAAGCCTAATCGCCTTGTTATAAAAGCTTCATCAAGAGATACAAAGGGTTCTAGGATGGCTATAAAATTTAAATGATAACATTTCTTAATGTAATGCACTCTTCTGATGGATTCAACATTTCCAATCCCTCTTATATTCCATATGATTCCTGCCATTATAGAAAAGAAGAGGAAGCGGCTCTTTACATACTAGATTTACTTCGCGTGAGTCTCCAGCTCACCCCCGGCACATTATTGGACACAAAGCGTGTATTTCTTTTGTGTGAGCTTAAAATCCCTGATGAAGCCCTCTGTAGTTGCCCTGAGTCCCTGGTATCCAACTCCACATTCTCCTCACAAAAAGTCTTTGAGAATTCCCCATCATTAGATTCTCCATCATTAGCTTCTGGGTTGTGCGTGTTGTTCTTGGTTGTGCGTGTTTGGTGTGCCTCTGTTCTTGATCGGATTGAGTGTACTTTGATCAGTGTTGTTGATTTTGGGAATGTGTTGTTAAATTATTTGATCATGGTTGGTATTGTGATGTTAATCTTGATCTGATTTGTTTAGATTGGGTGTTCTTTAGGTGGTCGTGAGTGCAGTATGGGGTTAATTGGGTTCTTTTGCTCTTGTTATCATCACACGTGAGCCCTGTTTTGATTCTTCCTGTTCAGAGGGGAGTTGTTGTTGTTGTGAACCCTAGGTCTAGGAGTTTGGTTAATTGATTATGATGGTTAAGATTGATTCTAATTAAATCAATGAATGCATTTAGTTAAGTATCGTATGTGAACATAGATACATGATTATATTTCTTTTTATGTAGGGCATTGACATAACTGATTCGTCGGGGATATTATATTGGACGGGGGGTTCTTGCCGCTTTCAGATTTCTACATAGGAGGTGGGTACCTCTGACTTATCTTCTAGATTAGTCATAGTTGATATGCTTGATATGCTATGTTTAGCGGTAGGGTAATATATCTGTTGGGTTCTCCCGGCACCAAAATACAAAAATGCAGCGGAAACAAGAACCCTCGAGCGATCCATGCGAAAGAAAACTCGTATGAAGTTCATCTATCTAATAGATTTATCTACTGTGTATACCTTTGGAGCGTGCCCTTCGTTTATCCCGCTCGTTCAAGATGCGCCGGATCTCTTGCACGTTCAAGTGTCTGTGCCTCTATTCGTATCCACACGGACACAATCTCTCAACTTCGGGAGAACTACCTTAGTTGTGCTAGCAACTTGAGGTAGTTCACAAGACCACCAAGAACCCACAAGGGTTTCGGCCAAGAGGGAGGAGAGGAAGAAGAGAGGAAGGGAAGAAAGAAAACACACTTCCTTCATTCAAAATGACTAGACCCTCTTTTATATTCATCCCATGAATATGAAGAGTCTTTTGTCTTTTTGACTTCCCTTCATTAAAGCCAATAAAGAGCACATCTTTCCATGTGACTCTTCACCTTCTCTTCATCCAATGGAGAGAGACTTTTCGCTTTCCCATGCAATTTCGACCGGGCCTCTCGAGCTTCCGACTCGGTCTCCCGACCAAGTCTCCCGAGCAAGTCCCCGAGCTCCCGACCAAGTCTGCCGACCAAGTCCCCGAGCTCCCGACCAAGTTTGCCAAGTGGCGAGCTCCCGACCCAGTCTGCCGAGCTCCCAATCCAGTCTGCCGAGTGCCGAGCTCCTGACCCAGTCTGCCGAGCTCCTAGCTCAGTCTGCCGAGTGTCGAGCTCCTGACTCAGTCTGCTGAGCTCTTAGCTCAATCTACCGAGTGCCGAGCTCCCGAGTTCCCAACTCGAGCTCCCAATCAGATCTCCCGATCATATCTCCCGAGTTCCCAACTCGGGCTCAGACCTCCCGAGTTCCCAACTCGGGCTCAGAGATCCCGAGTTCCCAACTTGGGCTCCCGAACTCCCTAAGCATCATGTCCTTAGTGTGTGACCCAATAGGTTCTCGTGACATTAGCAATGAGTGTCATCTAGCAATGCATCATTGCTACCCAAGTAACAAGAAAAGTCGAGATCCGACTAAACCTCCGTGACTATAATAATGTATGACCTTGTCCTTCTATCATGGATATCTAGATTGACCAATGAGTCATAGACTGTGTCATCCTCAATCAATCTGGTGTTTCTTGATCCTCGAGTAGACTCACTCAAACAAATGAGCTCAATATCTCATATTGACTCATTTGAGCATGGTCATGCGTTTTAGTAGTCCTACTCGATCAAGGGGCCCACAGATATCACTCCCGTCATATGGGAGGGATAGATCTCATCTACATCACTCACATCCCTCTGCATAATTCATTACATACCCAGTGATCGCCTTTATAGTCCACCCTGTTACAGGTGACGTTTGACGATACCAAAGTACATAACTCCTTATGTAGGGAACCGTAGTGACTTCAGGTTAAAAGACTATTCATACTAATAGTCACATGAGAAAGGGTATGACACTCATATGACAATCTATGAAACTTTTTCATGGCGGGTCAATTCAGTACACATTCTCCAATGTATACTCATGTGTCAACTTGATATCACATATCCATGACTTGTGAGCTTAAGTCATCAGTTGACCTACATGCTAGTTTCCATGCATTAATATTGTCCTTGAATATTAATACTTGACTAGGAATGATTTAGAGTAGTGTTTTCTACATTATCTCACTATCGATTCAACCAATCGATATAATATAGATAAGAACCTACTATCCAAGGACATTATTATACTTAGTTATTTGGCACAAATACAAAGTATAATAACCAAACATGCCTTTATTAATGATAGAATATGATACAAAATGTTCCTAGTCAATTATCACATAATTGGCTCTAGGGCTCCTACTAACATGTTATATATCCCTTCTGTTTGTTTTGCTGATATTGTTTATGCTAGACTGACATGTGATACCTATACCTTTAGGACTTAGGCTATGGTGCATTTATCTATGATCCTTGCATATCATGTTGATATAGGTGGACTAGATAGTGGATGTTGTTTGACCAGTGTCATGCATCATTATGCACTGTGCATCACTGTCGATCAGGGGCCCCATTTGTGGGTGAGTCAGGTCGACAGTCATACTGTCCTACCTGTACGGCCACTCATGGGTTAGTGGTAGTTGACGGAGTATGGGTAGTGTGCTCTGTGCTGCTCCGCTCATGCACTCATGGGTTAGTGAACCGGAGCGTGGTAGCAGACAAAGATCCCTCCTTGAGTAGTCCATATATCAGGAGATGAGAGAGAGAGAGGTCTCTCCCCCATTTATATACATGGGGTTGGGGTAACACTCAGATAAAGATATCCTCCATAGATGGCCTGGGGAGATAGAGATATCCCCCGGATAGGGCGCGGAGTAGGGGTGTTACACCGACAACATTCCGTCTACTCGATCGCTCAGGAGCAGTGATGGCTGAGTACGGAGGGCAGTCACAGCCCTACGTCGGAGGGTGGCCTCTGCTCAGCTTCCTCCCGTGCATAGGTGACGATGTCTAACCGACGGCAGGGATGACCATGTCATTGCACCATGTGCATACGCATATTTTGCACTTGCCTGTGCTTGCTATACTTGGATGCTGCATATGCTTGACATGCACATACAGTAGACCTTTATGTCTGGTTTTGATGACTCTGCTACTTTGGTATGGTATTTTATATTCGCTCTTTCAGTTGTACTTACCTTTGTCTGGACATGTGTTAGCTCGATAGCCTGTTACACTATTGCTAGCTTAGACTATCTTGCATATTTGATAAGATCCGCTGAGTGCTGTGACTCACCCCATTAGCTCCTTGTTTTTATTTTAGGATGATTGTCTGGAGTGCCCGGCAGCCTGTCCCAGTTCACATACTCATCGAGACGATTTCGGGATTTTTCTTCTATTTTGATGGTGGTACATATTCGAACCCGTTGTCTGTTTCTTTATATCTTACATTTCCGCTGCTGTCTTTGTGTTTGGTTGTGTCATTTTATACGGCGGTATAGTTTTACTTTTGTGAGCCATGGAGGCCTTTGTTCATTTTGTTTTGTCGTAAGTCGTACCGATATGCAGCTTTTGTCGTCATTTTTGTTTTCGTTTACTTCAGACGATTGTTCTAGCCCTATAGGCTGCGGTACAATCGGCAGGGTTAATTGTAGAGGTTAGGTTTTCTGGGTTGTCCGCCGGGTCGAGGGAGTGGCAGTCCGGTCAGTATCAGACGGGCAGCTCCTCGGGGCGTGACAAAGGAGGTGGTTGCCTATGACCTTCACTTCTTCTATAGTTACAACATTCTTTTATGAAGTTTCCTTGAAACGTAGATTCATTCAATTTCAAGTGACAATTCACAACATCAGGCTTCCCAAGAATAGTACTGTATCTGATGTAATCAACAACCTAAAATCTAAGGTAACTTCACGCCTGTAATGAAAATATTTATTTTGAGTTGGAAGAGAGAGCATGCTTAGTGTTGCATTAAGTTTATTGTTTGCTGATTGTTCCTTTTATCAACAGCTACCATTTCTATCATTTCCTTTTCCTTGCTTAGGTGGAACTCTCTCGTCTTGATGGTGAACTCAGGTTGCTTGAAGTATTCTGTCACAAGATCTTAATGGTACCTATGGTTTGGTGCTTCCCAAAACTTAGAAAGCCTCTCTGGCCAGAATCTGTTTAGGGTATTCTGGCATTCATATTTATGTTATATCCATGCAGATCTTTCCTCCTGGTGAGAAGATTGAGAATATTAATGATCAATGTTGGATATTACGTGCTGAGGAGGTTAGTTGCATATATGTTGGGGTTATGTGAGGCATTTTTTCTTGACATGGACTATTATGGCATCTTTGCTACAAAGCCTGGCTTTTTAAATGCATACTCAGGTAATTTTTTCTCATGTATATTAGTGAGTAATGATATCTTATTTCTAGTGGATAATTCTTGTGCAGATTCCAGAAGAAGAGAACAAGCTTGGACCTCATGATCGATTGATTCTTGTTTACC